>CAIGRS010281643.1:0-11756 GCA_903798395.1 Fraxinus floribunda
GAAACCTAGTGACCATCTGGGAAACTCTTGCAAAGTTCAGTGACCATTTGAGAAACTCTTGCAAAGTTCAGCGACCAATGAGGTGATTGTTAAAGTTCAGTGACCAATGAAGTGATTTTTTGAAAGTTCAGTGACTAATCAAGTAGTTTTTAAAGTTCAGTGACTTGGTGGAAACTTTGGCCAAAGTTCAGTGACTAATGGGGTAATTAACCCCATTATTTACAAACTTAAATATTTTTTAATGTTTTTATAACTTATAACAATTGCATTTAATATTTTCATAATTTGGGCTATGGTGTACTTTTCTTATAATATTTTGAAATATAATTTTTCTTTTTTTTTTTACTCAAACAGAGCGAGTTAATATGTGGACTGCGATTTTTTGATACTACAAAGTTATATATCTAATCAATATTTTTTTATGTCAATTTGTTTTAAAAGTAGAAAAATTTAAGCATTGTGTGTAGTTAAATTATCAATAATGTTATTCATTACTATTTGTGTCATGCACCAATTTAGGTGGCAACTATATGTTACTAAATGATAGATCACTTAAAATCATTTAATTGAACATATTAAGTGTGATAAACTATATTGGTGCTCTACCACCAATGGTGTTATATAATATTATTCTTAAATATATGCTTTAGCATACTTCAACTATGAATCAAATAAGATTTATTAAGAAAAAAGTCATATGTTCTCAAACCGTAACTTAAGTTTTGATGTTTTAATTTGCTCAACTTTTCTTGATTTTGGTCTCCATTATTTTGAGTCATGTAGCTAGACTTCTTATCTTCTTGACAATTTCTTAGTTGAATTTTTTTCCTTACACAATTATTGTTGAGCAGCAACATGTTCGGTATACGTATCGAATGGTTCCATTTACGAAATAACCTAAATATAAGGGGTGATTCTGAGTATTAAAACGTTCGGATCGACCCACCCGACGTCCAAGCCTATAATGTATTAGAGATTATAAGGAAGAAAAAAAAAAGAAGAAAGGAAAACATATATAATTTTAATTTTAAAAACAATTTCAAATATAGTATATTGTAAAAGGGTAAAAACTGAAAATATATACTTATTGTTTGCTTATTAGAGCATATTCAAGGGAATTTTGAAAAGTAAACTGCCATTTATTTTAAATTGTCATCACATCCTGAAATTAAGTTCCAACAAACTTTTTAATTTAACTTCGTAAAATATATGGTGGCTTTAATTTTCTTCATTTGGAGAGTATTCATATATTTTTGGAATAATTCGATCTCTAACTTCTCAATTTTTCGCAAATTTTACTATAACCGTTCATTTGTAGCACCCGTGATCCCAAATCTTTTAAGTGCGTACGACTGGATGAAAATGATTAGAATCCATCCATTTCTTCATTATTTGTCTCGAAAATTAAGTTTGATCATATTTTTAACAATTTCAAATATGTCAAAATAGTAATTTTATATCTACCATATTAAAAAATTAAAATAAATAATTAGAAAAAAAGAAAAACTGAACCTTCTTCCCCAAAGGCACACTTCGCTGAGTTTAACTTCATCTTATATCTTCGAATTGTAGAGAACACCTCCTCAAGGTCGGCGATATGCTCATTCACTGCTTACTCTTGACCACCATATCGTCAACATAGGCTTCAATGTTCTTCCCAATTAGATCAACAAAGACTTTATTGATGAGCTTTTGATATGTTGCCCCTGTATTCTTCAAACCGAATGGCATGACCATGTAGCAATATATGCCGGAGTTAGCTATGAAAGATGTCTTCTCTTGATCTTCTTCAGCCATAAGAATTTGGTGATAGCCCTAGAATGTATTAAGAAAGATGTACAACTTGTGGCCCAGGGTACTGTCCACCAAGTTATCAATTTGAGGCAGGGGATAACTATCTTTTGGGCATGCCTTGTTGAGATATGTGAAGTCAATACATATCCTATACTTGCCATTAGTCTTCTTGACAAGAACAACATTGACGAGTCAATCTGGATATTGAACCTCCCTGATGAATTGAGCATTGACGAAGTTTATTAATCTCCCCGCGTATTACCTCCCGTCTTTCTGGCGCAAATTGCCTCTCTCTTTATTTTACTAGCTTCGCCCAGGCCTTACGTTGAGTCTATGAACCATGATATCGGTATCTATCCCACACGTATCTTCAACCTTCCATGCGTACACCAATGTTGTGGGATAAGCACTTGATGAGTTCATCCTTGAGAGGGGCTTCAAGATCCCGACCGATGGTTACTTTTTTATCGTGCTCGAGCTCAACCTCTACCAAATCTTCCACTAGGACAAGTCTCTCCTGGTGCTCGAGCTCAAGCTCAGTGTGGACAAGCATGACGTCAGTGCTCAAACCTTGAATGCTGGTAACATAACACTTCCTCGCTGCTGTTTGATCTCCACGCACAGTTCCTACACCATGACTTGTCAGAAACTTCATAGCAAGGTGAAAGGTAGATACTATGGCTCTGATCTTGTTGAGTAGCGGTCTTTCGAGGATGCCGTTGTATGCCACGGAGGTTCGGACCACATGGAAAGGTGTAATCTCTGTTACCTGCCTCTAGTCTAAGCCCAAAGTTAGGGAAAGGTTGATAACTTATTCCAGAATGATTGTTCTACCCCCCAAATCCTTGGAGTGGGATCTTGACCATCTTGAGTTGGCTAGTAGAAATTCTCATCTTCTCGTAAGCATTATGAGACAATACATTGACTGTACTCCTATTGTCTACCAGTATCTTTCTGACTTCAAAGTTAGCTATTATAACAGATATGACTAAGGTATCGTCACGAGGAGATGTTATGCTTTCCAAATCCTTTGACCCAAAGGTAATATCTTTCGTGTTGTAAAGAGTGGTCTCCTGGACCGAACCGTATTGGCAAGCATATTGCTTCCATCCACTATTTGAATCTCCTCTCGACGCTATTCCCCCAACTATGATATTGATTGTACCAGCAGTGGGTTTTTTACCTCCTCCTGAGCCTGAGGTCCTCCCTTTGTTGAGATCATTCCTTAGATGTTTATCGTGCCCGACATATGTCTTCAAGAACCCTCTTTTAACCAGTGCCTCAATATCTCGCTGTAATGTTATACACTCCTTAGTTGTATGCCCATGATCCATGTGGAAGTTACAGTATTTGCTTTTATCTTTGGTCTCCGGGGGAGATCATAATCTTGGAGGCTATTTAAGTTTCTTCATATCGCTTATCTCCATCAATATGTTGGACCTAGAGGTATTCAGATGGGTGAACGACCTAGGTGGTCCTTCCTGCTTCTGGTTTCCTCGAGCATGATCTTGTCGTAAGTTTGGCTCGTGTGGCCTCTTAAGTTGGGACTTCTCAGAGCTCGAACTAGCCTTCATTGCCTCCTCCTTATTGATGTACTTTTCACCTCGGGTGAGTTTGGTAACTGATTTCGATGGCGTCTTAGATAAAGACATCCTGAAGGCCACACACCTTATTGCATATGTTAGAGCCTAAACAACTGCTGTAATGTGAAGGTCATGTATCTGTAATCTTTCTTTTATTAAATCTCTTCATGAAGTTACGTAAGGTCTCATTGGGACCCTGGCATAGCTGCATGAGGGTGGCTGCTATTTTTTCGATGCACTTACTACTTACGAAGAAGGCGGCGAACTTATTAGCAAGATATGAGAATGATGCTATAGAGTTAGGCTCCAATGTGGAGAACCAATCCCTGGCGGCATTGGTCAATATTTGATAAAAGGCCTTATACATTACTAGATCTGGTACAACCTGTAGGTTCATGACATTTGTGTATACATTAAGATCGTTGATTGGGTCAATGCTCTGTGGTCCCATCATACTCCTTTATGCGGGGAACATGAACCTGTTTCGGAGGGAATATGAAAAAACATCTGGTGTAAATGGTGTGTTAGGGATGAACCCTATCGTTTCCTTGGTATTTTGTTGTAGTCCAGTCATAATCCCATCTTGTATGATCCGAGTGAGTTCACATGAGTCCATAGTAACCAATCTTGAGGCCGAGGCTATTGGGGGTATGCCCGAGGGCCCTAGATCTATCATTTTCATGGGCATCACGGGTATCCTGATCTCAAACATAATTCATGAAACCTTCCAATTGGGCCAATGTAGGTGCTGGTACTAGAGCTTGGGGATTATTTCGTTGGCTCAGTAGTTGAGTCAGCGTCGCAACTTGCTGACGAAGTTTTTCGAAAGCTCCAACGGTAACCATTACTGGTTGAGGAACTAGTACTGTTGATGACTTTTCTTGATGGATTGGGGGCTCCATAATAGGGGGTTGGTCTGGAGTGGACGAGCTTGCCAAAGGAAGACTTGAACATGTATTCACCATGACGTTTGGTAGCATTTTCCACAGACAGCGCCAATGATGCTACCAAAAATCCCACCTGTCGAATTTCGAGCATGACAATTGAGATTGAGCACGAACGTGATCTTTCAATACCTGAAACAAAGATATCGAGGAATGTCATCGTCGCCTCTCCAATGCTTAAGTCAGAAAGAGAATGTGAATAAGCTTAAGTGTTGAAAATTGTATGTAAAAAGGCACCTGAATAATAACTCAAGGTCCCGTATTTATAGAGCTAAGTAGTAGTGCACTCTTAGTAGGACTCGTCATCCTTATTTTTAGGAATTATTATTGGGATAAATGTTGGATTGTAATCAGAAGTCTAACCCTACCTTACTTGTAGTGTTTCCCTAGGTAAACTCCTTCCTAACCTAGGATCCTTGAATTGAGGTAGTTGTATAGGGCTAGAGTCCTTGGTTAAATTAGTTAAAGTCTTTGAGTTTGATAAAGGATGATACTCGAGAACACAACAACGATTGGGATAGATCCCTGGGGACATATCTCGAGGACCATTGTCATTAAACCATCCAAAAGTAATGGTGCATGTGCTCGAGCATTGGCGCATATGCCTGCCCGAGGATAAAAGGCGTATTCCATAGGGTAGACGGAGCTCGAGTTAATGAATGCTCGAGCACGATTATAACTATATCACCCGGTTAGGCGGGTAATTCCCACCCTATTCGGGGTGGGATCCCACGGGTATTGAGTTGAACGATTTTTTTACCATCTCTAAGCATGATCTCAGACCTTTTTAATTGCATGCTACTGAAAGTAAATGAATGGAATCCATCCATTTTTTTTAGTTCACTACAAATTAAGTTTGACCCTATTTTAACAATTTCAAATAGGGAAAAATAGTTACCACATTAAAAAATTAAAGTAATTAAATAAAAAAAGAAGGAAAACTGAAACCTTATTCCCTTTCTTTCCCAACACCCCACCCCCATGACTAAAACAAGAAAACCCACGGCCATCGGTTGACCAATTAGCCATCGTCGCCAACCAGATGATGCCAATGGTTTGTGATGGTGCTGACAGTTTGCATCAACGATTTCTCGCTCTTCCTCCAATTTTTTGTATTCTACCTCTTTACTTTCCCTTTTTGCACCCAAATATATACAGTGTTCAAATAAAATCTTGAACGATGTTTACCCCCATCACAATTCATGCCCACATTACAAAATCTACCACCATTTGTGGCATTTAAATTATCTAGTTACCTCTTCTCAATTTCGTGTATAAAACCTCAAAATAAGGCTACAAAGGTACCAAAGAACGACATTTTTAAGCCATTCTATGTGGTTTCTTGAAGTGAAAAGCTTGAAGAAATTTGAAGGTAGTAACGGGAGTTCTAGGTGCATTTGGCGTAAAGAGAGTGATGGAGACACAAAATTAAAGGTGGAGATAATGGAGTTTATGAAGAAATCACGAAAGCTGTCAATGTTTTGGACAAATGAAAAATTACTCAAAGCTGGAAGAAAGGATTTGGTAGAGGCTATAAAGACTAAATGTGCAACAACATGTGCTTGGGTGATGATGGTTGATCGATCAGTCGATGGGGGTTTTCCTGGTTTGGTTGTGGGATGGAGGAAAGTTTTTGGGCTTCATGATCACGCATAAGGGGATTGACGTGAATCCAGATAAGATACGGGCCTTAGTATCCATGGAATCACCTAGGAGCAAGAAAGAAGTTCAAAAGTTGACAGGTCGGGTCCCTGCCTTGAACATGTTCATGTCTAGAGAAGCATACAGGTGTTTTCCCTTTTTCAAAGTTTTTAGGGATAATAAGAGTTTTAGTTGGAATGAGGAGTGTGAAAGAGCTCCCCAGGAACTCAAACAGAGATTGGCGACTCCTCCAGTTCTTACAAAGCACGAGCTCGGAGACACACTGTACTTATACCTAGTCGTATCTCAAAATGCAGTGAGCGGTGTACTGGTTAAGGAGGTGAAGAAGGCTTGACAAGCCATCTATTATGTAAGCAAAGATTACTTGACATAGAGATAAGGTATACATTGGCAGAACAACTTGTCCTTGCCCTGGTCATGGTGGCACGAAAACTATGGCAGTATTTTCAGTCACATTCAATTGTGGTGCTTACAGACTTGCCGCTCAGGCATATACTTCAAAAACTGGATGTTTCAAGAATATTGTTGAAGTGGTCAATTGAGCTTGGTGAATTTGATATAGAGTTCAAGCTTCGATCTTCTATCAAAGGACAGGTATTAGCGGACTTCATTGTAGAGCTCACCCCGAGGCCTCGGGGGCCAGGGGATATCTCGACCACTAAGGTAAACACCTGGGAAATATTTTTTGATGGGGTATCAAACTCCTTGGGCTCGAGTACTGGGATCATACTTGGCAGCCCAGATAAACGAACCGAAATTTAGTGTACACTCAGATTCGAGTTTGAAGCTACTAACAATGAGGCGGAATATGAGGCTTTTGTCATTGCTCTTGAAATTACTAATAGCTTGGGAATTAACACGTCAAGCTCTTTACCGATTCACAACTAGTGGTTGGGCAAATTAAAGGATCATTTGAAAGAAATGATGAAAAAATGAGCATGCACTGGTTGAAAGTGCATGATCTTCATAGACGACTCAAGGATTGCGAAATTCTAAGATTGCTCGAGCTGATAATGGTAAGGCGATACATTGTCAATACTCGTTTTCATGGGAGTAGATGGACTTGACAAGACAGTTCAAAATTGTGAGGGAACTAAGCATAGCTCAAGAACTAAATGTCACGGACATTGATAATGAGCCATCATGGATGACCCCATAGTTGAATTCATAACTAATAGAAACCTCCCTGAGGATCCAAAAGAAGTTAGTTGCGTCCGATCAAGAAAATTAAGGTACTGCATGATCCAATGAGTCATATTCCGCAGAAGCTTTACCCTTCCATATCTCAAATGTCTCAGGCCCACAGAATCAACATAGGCCCTTGGTAGAAGTTCACGAAGGAGTATGTGGAAATCATCAATGAGCACGAGCTCTGGCCTTTAAGCTTATAAGGTACGAATATTATTGGCCGACCATTAAGAAAGACGTCTCAGACTATGTGAGGAGATGTGATAAGTGCTAGAGGTTCGGGAACATCATTTATACTCCTGCGGAAGAGCTTACCCCCATACACTATTTAGCCCCTTTCGAACAGTGGGGTGTTGACATCCTCGGACCTTTTCCAATAGCAAGCTGACAACTAAAGTTCATGACGGTGGCTATAGAGTACTTTACAAAGTGGGTAGAAGCAAAACCTCTAGCAACTATCTCTGAGCCCAAGCTAAGGTTATTCGTCTGGAAGTTTGTATATAGGTTCGGGATACCTAAAGTGCTCATAACTGATAATGGGAGGCAATTTGATAATGCACAATTCAAGATTTTTTGCACCAACCTTGGGAGCCTAACATCGGTCTCACACCCTCAGAGCAATAGCCTGGCTGAAGTGACCAACCGAATTATATTGTAAGACCTTCGTACAAGGATTGAAGGTGCTCGTGGTAACTAGCTCGGCGAGTTACCTTCTAGATTGTGGACTTACAGGACTTCGCATAAAAAAAAAAACAATTGAGACCCCATTCATGTTAGCTTTTGGGTTGGAGGCCATTATTCCATTGAGGCGTTTGGAGCAAAGTATCGGGACCACACTATAAAATATCTCAACCTTCTTGAGGAGGCACGCGAACAGGCTGCACCCCAAGTTGCCTCTTATCAGAATAGGGTAGCAAAATATTTTAATAGCAAGGTACCCAGAAGATTCATGTTTGGAGATCTAGTGCTCAGAATGGCTGAAGCTGCCGGTCATGCCTTGGATAAACTTGGCCCGACATAGGAATGACCCTATGAAGTTATTAGACAAGTTTGAGGAGGAGTATATAGTTTGAGGGATATGTTTGGAAAATCGTTGCCAAGGCCTTGGAATGCTGACAACCTCAGAATTTATTACTAGTAATAGTCCTCACCATGTCTATTTGGTTTAGTTAATTTTACTTTTATGTTTTGGGCTTGCATGCCCTATGCAATTTTCGCTTGTTTTTAGTTAGTTTAATTTTTGATCGGACTTGCGTGCCCCGCACATTTTTCTTTTAGTAGTTCATTTGTCAAAGCCTGCAAGCCTATACCTATTTTTGAGCATACGAAAGTTTATATAAAGCAGCAGTTGGGAATGACCCAATGAATTTTTTTCAAGTGTTTACCCCGAAGACATGCCATAAGCATGTGCCCTTAAGACCTATCATAAGTAGGCAATCAAAGACCTATCATGAACAGGCACCTCAAAGACCCGTCACGAGCAGGCTCTTCTTCGAGCAAATCCCAATATTGGTAAGCCCAATGAAGAATGCTTGAGCCATAACTCTCGAGCAAAACCTTATGTCAATTAACCAAATAAAAGAGTGTTCGAGCACATAATCCTCGAGAAAATGGAAGAATTCTTGAGCAAACCCCTAAGGCAAAAAAGCTTAAGACTTGCTCGAGCTTCATATGCTAGTTGATCTTATAATTGGTCTAGTTTAAAGGTTCATCTGCCTTGCTCATAACGATCTTTGAAATCACTTGAACTCTGCAAAGTCATCAAGTTTATAACTTGTACTAAAGTTCTTAACTCTTGTTGCTCGATTTCTATTGTTTTAAACATGTCGAGTTTATTGCGCGATCAACCTAATTTAATAGTTCTCCATATTTTGAAGAGCTTCGAGTTGTAAATGGTCGAGTAATTAGTATAAAACAAATGATCGACCAATTAACTTGGCAATTACAAAAAAAATTATCATTATTTTGGGCCCATATCGAGCAATATACATGAAATTACGAATGCTAATCTAAAATCCCGAGCCCCCGGGGTTGTCCGTATCCGCGTCATCACCCTCGACATCAATGTCCTGACCATCTGTCGCCTCTTCGGACTCTGAAAACTCGAGGTCCTCAACAATTTCAGAAATGTCCTTCAAGTCCTCGAGCTTAGCTTCAGGCCTTGAATACATAAATGCTCGAGCCTCCTTCAAGGTGTGAAAGTACGAGCCCAATGCGTACTCGATAGCAACGTCTCGAGCTTCAATGAACTTTCCTTCAAAGTCTTTTTTGGATTCGCTCTAGCTTGAGATTCAATTCCTAAGCCCTGTTGCGGTAAACCTTGATCTCATCTCGAGCTTTAAGAAGCTCGTTCTAGGCTTCATCACGTTCCTCTACAAAAAGGGCTTGCTTAGCCTCCAAATCAGAAATCCTTTTCTCCTTGAAAAGGCCAAGCATCTTTGGGACTCATCTGTCCCTTTCAAGGAAAGACCCCAAACAATGCTTAAGGCCTAGAAATTTACGAACATAAGTTACTCGTCGAGATGAGTCCCAAAAGATTTCTCGAGCTCACCTTGGTCAGCAAACTCTCGACCATTTTTACACCTTCATTAAGCCCCAAATCCCCTCGATATTTATCTATGATGCTCGGGACAAGATGGCATATCTCGTGGTTCTCGGGATGTCCGAACCATTGTAGGATTTCCTTGTCCTCGAGACCCACGATGACAGGCGTGACTAGAGGTGGTGGGGTTCCCCGGGGAGTACCTTGAGGAGTGGGTCAAGCAAGCGCATTCCTCTCCATGCCCGATGATGTTACTCTTGCTATTGATGACTCGTCGGGACCACTCGCAATGTGCTCGTACCTCACATCTCGAGGTCTTTTTCTTCCTTTCTTTTGCCCTAGAGCCCGGGCTTGATAGGCCTTGCTCTTCTTTCCTATGGCTTAAGAGCAGTTGGGTTGAACGTCATTCATGTACAAATCCACAAGACATTAGCATGAGCACGATGTCATAAGTGTAAAAAATAACATAATAAGGTGTAAGTCCTACCCTCGAGGCCTTTCATCTCTGCTAGATCGGGGATGTCATCACCAAGGATGTCATCTATGTTATAAACAAAAGGCTCGAGGTTCTCCAACATATGCTTATCCCTCTCTAAAGACTCGAAATAGGCCGACCCTCATAGAAGCTCGACGTGCCTGGAAACCCCTTGAGGACTAAATGGAAGGTTGGTATCTCGAGGTATAACATAAAACCACTTCTCTTTCCATCTTTTCAATGAACTAAGTATCTTCGGGATCCTAAACCCTCACCGGGATGAAAGGTAGGCAAAGTAGGTATACTGAAGAAGTTGATTTAAATCGAAGACCATCCTACAGAGGCCGACGTAGGGTGTAATGCCTAGGTATCTACAAGCTATGAAAAAATAGGTTAGCATCATCCACTCGTTCGGCACTAGTTGCCCCAGGCACATGTTATACTCGACCAACAAGGCCACGAAAAAGAGATGCATGGGCCACCAAAATCCCCCATTTAGAGAATCTTTAAAAATTACAAACTCCCATTCTCGAGCCATAACTATCCTATCCCCATGCTCGAGCGACCTAATGTCACAACCTAGCATTATCCCATATTTTCGAGCACTCAAAACTACTAAATGCTCCTTAAATTTACATAGGTGTCGGGGTACGTGAAAGGGATCGAGTTTTCCTGAGCTCGAGGCTGAACATTTATAGGAATAACCATAGGAATAATGGATCATCCCTGTTCCTCGGGTGTTGTTCCTGAGGACGAAGATGAGCTCTCACTCTCACTACTCGACATCTTATTCCAAAGTAAAACTATCCTAAAGAAACAACTTAAGTTCTCGAGCTCTTACCTTAAAACTCGATCTCGATGAGGGCTAAAGGAGTTGCTGAGAGTCAAAAGGTGAAAAATGAAGGGAAAATGAAGTATTTATAGCGCTCATTGGGGAAGGCCAAGAGTCGCCTCCTTAACCCTTAGATCATGCCACGTGTCGCTCATCTAAGGCACAAGTTTTAACCTCCATTTTTCACCTAGGGCTTACATCATCGTGATGTAAACCCTCAAGCATGTTGAAGAATCTGGGCAACAATACGGCGTCGAGTATTTCGACGATACTACACCTATCCTCTAATCTCGAGCAGGTTGCATAGGGATCAATGATATGGTTATAATCGTGCTTGAGCATTCATTAACTCAAGCTCCGTCCACCCTATGGAACACGCTTTTATCCTAGGGCAGGCCAATGTGCTTGAGCACATGCACCTTTATTTTTGGTTGGTTTGATGACAATGGTCCTCGAGATATGTCCTCGAGGATCTACGACCCTAGTCGTTGTTGTGTCTTTGAGTATTATCCTTCATCACACTCAAAGATTGATGAGAACAACGTAGCAACGAACACTACGTAACCCACTACGAGATTGAAGATCCCAAGAAAGCCTAAAGAATAATCCTGATTTTAAGTTTGAACCAAGAATAAATGAACCAAGTAACCAAACAAAAAAGAAGTTTGAATGACCTTTTGATTACATAACACGTGATCCGCACTCAGTGTTGAATGCCACAAGAATCCTCTTGATA
>CAIGRS010281645.1:3051-16997 GCA_903798395.1 Fraxinus floribunda
CAAGATGTATTAAATAATGGTATATGTGAAAATGAAAAATTTAATACATATTTAAAATGGAAATATGACTATCTTTTTGGGACGGACAAAAATAGTATACAGGACTATCTTTTTGGGACGGATGGAGTAATTCAAACAAGAACGAAGCATAGTTCATGTTAAAGATATGAAAAGATTTTTGTGACATTCTCAACATAGGATTCGTTTGGCATCACTTTTGCTTTTTATTAGAGTTTTCTAAAGAAGTTACTTTATGTCAGCTTCCTCCAAAAAATATTTTACCCAGATAAAGCACTTTCAAAAAATTATTCAAACATGTTCAAAATTAGCTTCATAATCTCATAAGTAACTTTTGACTTTTTAAAAATCCCACCAAACAAGTCCTTACAAACATTGTTCAACACAACTATAGCGGAGTTTTATTTACCGAACTTTATTCTTGGTTACAAAACAAGAAAATCAGCAATAAGTCGATTGACCAACAATGGCTTTTACCTTAATATATATTCTTCATCATGTTTTCTTGAATCGAGATTCTTAAATAAGATAATTTTAAACAATCAAGAAAATATAAAGGACACTATTACCTTGGTGGTGGAGTGATTTCTAACAAACAAATAAAGCCCTATAGCTGCAGCAGCAGGTGTTGCTGTGGTGTAAATTGTAGCAAGTGCCATTGCTTCAGATTTTGAGCTTCAAAAACTTGCTAGATATAATTATCTTGTAAGTATTTTAGAGAGAGAGATTGGCATAAATTTGAGATGCCTTGATAATAAAGACAAGTAAAGAATGGATTGCAGAAAGAAAAAGTGTGCAGGGAAGCAATGCAAAACTTTGAGAACTTGGATTTTAGATGGTGCAAATAATGTGGGGGCTCTTTGGGACTTTATATAGGAAATCATGGGACGGAAAGGCAACCTCGTGTTGAAATTAAATATAATCCCTGTTTGGTGGAAACTAAAATCGGAATTTTAGCAAATTTGATAATGAAATATGTAGTTAAAAATTTGTGGATTTATGAAATATGTAGTTAAAATTAATTATTGATTTTAAATTATATTAAAATTTAGATTTTAATTTCTACCAAAGAAATGCATAAATGACGAACATATTTGTTCCTTTAGTCCTCAACTTTCTTATAGATGAAGTAGTCGGTGAAAAGTTGCAATCCATTGGGGTCTCGTTAGAGATGAAGATTAATGAATTGAACCACTTGCTTAGGCATCCATCAGCTGTCACTTTCCCATTCATATGAATGCTTTTAAGATATTTCGGCATATTCTAATCTCGACCATCCATTCCGATAACTTGTTATTCTCGTACTTAATTGGCATCATGACATAACTAATTTTCGTGGACTATCAATATTAAGGTTCCTTTGATAAGACTTTTGCTTATATGCTTAAGTCACCTTAAATCAACTTCTTCTAAAAATCCGTCTACCTCGATAAAACGTTTCTAAAAAATAACTCAAGCATGTTCTAACTCAAATTATTAATCTCAAAAACAGTTTTTATCGTGTTTTTTTAGTAGTTACGTTTATTAAGCGTTCAAAAAAATGCGCCGACTAGGCATGAGGCGCGGATGAAACGTCACGCCTTGATAGTAAACGCAAAATTAAGTGATCAATTGTCCAAGTTGACCATTTAATGATCAACTAGGTGCGTCTATGCATGCTCTATTATTTTTTGTCCCCTTTTCTTGAATGTCTTTCATTTGAATTTAGTTTCAAGGTTTTCCTTTGAAAACTGTATAATTCACTAGTTGTATTTATTTTTAAGCAAATATAGTATTTTATAATCTTAGATGTTTGGTACGTAAAAATCTATAATAATATTAAATATAAGAAAATGTTTTCTTACTTGTACGCTCGTAAAACTTGAAGTTCGACCTTTATGTTTAGTCACGTTTTACGCTTTTTAAAATACTGTTTTTATTCTACAGACTTCTTATGGACGTCAAGTTCTAGATAATCACTCTTCGTAATTCTACCATTCTTTTTCTCTAAATCTTGACTTTTTTTCAAGATTGAATGGTAATGATTTTAATGTTGAGAATAAAGGAAAGGTGTTATGTTTGGGCGACTTTGAAAAGGCAAAGGATAACCCTATCCTTATTCCATAAAGACGCGATAGTGAGATTATTATAGATGAAAACAAGCCACGGGCCCACGGCAACTTAATTGCCTTAGCCACAAGCAATCCCTTCCTTTCTTATTGATAATGATTGCAGGGTTATAAGTTCCAAAATATTCTCAACACTTCTCGTTAATAATCCAAAGGAAAAATTGTTCCTTTTGTCCTCTCAACTTTTAATGTATGTTTGGTATCGATTAAAATTCAAATTTTAATCTAAATCAAAGTTGATATTTAATTTTACCAACATATTTCATAAGTCTTCCAATTTTTCAACCACACATTTCATATACTTTTATTAAAATCTATTAAAAATAACATTTTAATTCCCCCACCAAACGAGAGCTTAGTGTATCTTATTAATTAATCCCCATCCTTAAAATTCGAACTTTAAAATCTCCAACGATAAGTGTCTACAACAAATTATTTTCGACATTTATTGTCAAAGAGGCCTTTGGTTGGCTCTTCACACAAAAAAACCCACAATTGAGAGAAGGAAAAAAGATTGTTTTGGTCAACGAATTGGGATATTAAGAAGATTTGACTTTAGAGCTATTATAACAAGGTTGGCCGCTGAAGTTCAACTATTTTGATAGTTGAACTTTCGATCCCTACCCATTAGCTTCGTAAAGCAACAATAATACAAACTTGGCCAATCACGTTTCTCCAAGCCGAAATACTTTCAGCCATGTTTAGGTAAAATTTTGTGCAATTTGCAAAGCCAACGTCCCATAAGCCATTCAGGTACAACATTAAAAATATATTAAAATCTTATTCATCATATAACAAAGTTAAATATTTTATTGGTCACTGTACTTTACATCTCGTCACAGTTTACTCACTGAACTCTACCAAACTTCCCAATGGTCATTGAACTTAGCTCTGTTGCACTAAAATGGACATTGGATGGATTCCGTTTGTTCTTGTGTCTACGTAGATGACGGAAAGGTGAAGTGTCGTTAAAATTGTCCACATTTTAAGTAAGTTGCACATGTGGATACCAAATCATCCAAACGAACTCTTACCTACAGTAAAATTTAAAACATGTTCTATTAATTCATATCAAAAGATTCAAACCACCATCTCCACATCGAAAAAGAAAGAAACAGTAGCTCTGTCCTCAAATCCATTTCATTTTTCACATCCTGATTTCAGCTGCAAATTGGAAAACCCAAAACCACGCTTAGAAGAACCCTGACCCCAAATCCATTTCAAACATGTAGGTGAAATTGGCAACCAATATCGCACACAGCAGGTCCGCTTCCACTTAATGAACGCAGACAAGAATTTACCTTCATTTCCAACATCCATGTGCACGCATTCTCTAATGCAATCAAAATACTCTCAACTCACAGGTCAGATTTTGGGAGGCGGTTGATGGAGGTTCGAAATTGATATCGAGGTTAGGGTTTGGCTTTGCGATTATCGTTCTCGTGTTTTCAGCTTCTGTATGACGGAATTTGGGTTCAATTTGCAAAAAATTTCGAAATTGATTTGAGGGTCAGGGTTGTCCTTTGCGATTTGGGTTGAAGGCGTTTTGATTTCATCAGTTAAATGTTTATATGGGTTAAGGTTTGGATGATTTGGCATTCACGTGTACAATTCACTTAAAATGTGGACAATTTTAACTGGCACTTCACATTTTCGTCGTCCACATAGACACAAAAACAAACGGAATCCATCCAATGGCCATTTTTGTGCAACGGAGCTAAGTTCAGTAATCATTGGGAAGCTTGGTAAAGTTCAGTGAGTAAACCGTGACGAGGTGTAAAGTACAATGACTAATGAAACATTTAACTCCAAATAACATTATCTTATATATTTTGTTTGCGATAAAGAGAATCACGGTTCACTTGATGGTACTTCATGCTCACCACATTATTATCAACTTGTACCTTAGTCATATGCATTAATTATGAAGAAAAGAATTTCACTGGCAAAAAGTTAAGGCAATAATTACTATAATGAGTAAATATTGGAAAACTTAATTGTAATTAAAATGTGATGTGTGAAATAAAAAAAATTATGGTGACAATATAACCACCATTATTTTAAGGGAAAAATTCAAAATTTAGACTTAAGTATGCTCGATTTCAATTTTAAAATAATATGTTTTCAATTTCAAATCTCAGAGTGTGTATATATATATAAGATTCCATTAACTGAAATCAAGCTTTGAGATTCCATTCGTGACCGAACTCCTTAAAATACATCTCCCAATCCTTGAAATACAAATTTATCATAAAAGTAATCATTTACATTCGTCTCTATCTCTGATAATGATAACATTTAGAAATTTTAACTCACAAAATTGAAGAATATCATCACAAATCAATATTAATATCAGTTGAAGTAAATTTTTTGCTATGCTGGAGTGAATTCGTATCTAGATAATTCAATTTGGGGTCTGATCGTCTTCGTCTCACAATTGGTAAATGATTACACATTAGAATCAGACAAATAATATTTTCAAAACTTCTCAGGTGGACAATTACGCATCGATAGTCAACTGATTTTCAAAATCGAATTTGTAGGTTGTGCTTTCTTTTCGAAAATTTATGTTTGTGACTTTGATTTGTTGTGGTATTTGTAATTATGACAATAAGTTGTGTAGTTGGTTACAGTCACATGATGTGACAAATTATTTGAAATTGGTAATTTTATGTGACATGATTCTATATATTTGATCATGTGACTTGTAGCTGAACCATTCTATTGAAGACTATATAAAATGATTGTGACCAGTTGTCTTATTTATGTAACTTTCAATAAGATACAGTAACCTGTCTAATTTCATAATGATGTGACTTGTAGCTGAACCATTCTATTGAAGATTATTCATATAATGATTGTGATCAGCGGTCTTATTTATGTGACTTTTTTAAGGTAGTGTTATATGCAGTACTTCATTATTGGAACGGTAATGCAAATATGTGACTTGCATTAATCGTGAACTGCGCTAATTTTTCGTGACTTACATTTTTCTGTGTAAAGTTGCAAAAATGGGCTCCGTGCACGTTTACTTGATAAATGGATCGTATGTATCACTGGTGTTGGTCAATCGAAATTGCGATTTTACAAACCTAGTAAACATCGTTATGATTACGTTCGATTTGGATCAAACGAAGGTTGCAGTCACAATTATGTATACATTGAACAATGAGTTGTCTGCAATCATAATAAATAGTGATAATAATGTGTTGTCTTACCTGATGTTGAAGTGCATAGATCGTAACTCTTCCAAATATCCGATAAACGTTGATGTCACAACTGTGGAAAGTGGAGTAAAGTCATGCATGGTTCTAGTTGATGTACACTCTAGCGATGTTATGTTTTCATTAATGGATATGTTGTCAGACATATGCAATGCAATAGTTGAAACTCTATGTCACAATTTTAGAGATAAAGTCACAGTTGTCTCTATACCTAATGGTATGCAAATAGAAAAAGGAAAGTTTTACATGATAAGGAAGTTCTAAAATTGAGCTTGTCTTTGTTTGTAATACAAAATATGTTTGAATTCATGGTCATTCGTTCGGACAAGAAAGAATATCTTGTCAAGTGTTCCCAATAAGAGTGTAATTGGATATGCAAATCTTCGGAATTGGGGAGAATAAAGATGTTTAAGACTAGGAGGGTTACATATGGTCACACATGTACATCGAATATAGTATTAGGATCTCACGGACAGGTATCAACCACAGTTGCGTCATCTTACATCAAATACAAGTGCGCCTACTCATGAACGATATACACTCCAAATGATATATGTAACGATATGTTACATACATATGTAGTTTCTTTGAATTATGTAAACGTTTGGAGATCTCGGGAAAAAATACTGAAGATGCTTATGGGGATCCTACAGATTCATTCATGAAAATACCAACTTTCTTTTATATACTTCATCAAACAAATTCAAGTACGATCACATGACTGGAGCTTGATGGTCACAATAGATTCAAATACTGCTTCATGGCCCTAGGTGCATCAATTAAAGGATGTGAACACTATATGCCTGTGATTATAGTTGATGGAACGTATTTGAATGGACACTATGGTGGTACACTTTTCACGGCGTGTATATAGGATGCTAATAACAACATAATCATACTTACATTTGGAATTGGAAATAACGAGAATAATAGGTCTTGATTGTGATTTTTTGAAAACTTGAAAAAGGTGTATGAAAATAAGGATGCCATGTGTTTTGTATCGGATCGCCACAACAGCATCAAAAATGAAATTTAAAAGGTGTATCCAGGGACCTAGAATGGGATCTGTTCGTATCATCTCCCACAGAACCTGAAATCACATTTTGAAAAATATAGGGATACAGGGCATGGCACTTTACAAAGTTGTCTAGCAAGTACGAAAAAAATGTTTCGGGATATGAGCACTGATTTGAGATATTTGAGGGTAAGATTGTTATATGTGACCTCAAACTCATCCTTTTAACCTCATTAATGTATATCAGTTAACAATCATTCATTGCAGGTATCTCCTACAAATCACACCATGTTTTCTGTAAGTGGTGAATGCTTATCTTTCATTGTCGATATAAAACAACGTACATGTACATGCAGGATGTTTAAGGTAGATCAATTACCATGTCCACACGCATTGGTTGTCATTTCAATGATGAAGATGTATCCATATGATTATTGTTCATACTATTATACAAGAGAGGCATACATGAATGCGTACTAGGACACTATATTTCCAATTGAAAATCTGGGTGACTTGAGAGTGCCTGATGAAGTGAAAATGAAAATTGTATTAGTGCCTAGCCAAAAAAGAAGTTTAGGAAGACCTACACAAAAGGAAGATATTATCATGTGAAGAGAAAAATAACTGTCAAATGTGGACGTTTTGGTCAAAATGGCACAACTTGGTTTCATTAAGTAAAAAAATATCATAGTTACATGCGAATAACACGATGCCAACTGATGATACACATTGATATGGGTTATAGCATTCAAGTTCGTTGATCTCTTTATTGTTTTACTTGTTAGCAATGAATAGTGTTGAGCATATCATGTAAATGTACGTTACTCTTTCAAATAATATTAATTCAAATTGTGAATGTGACTTCACATATGAGAATTGATGTGAAATTTGTAGGTCTAGTTATGAATATGCGACATGATATCAATTAAATTGTGACTTAGATCGGTTTGTGGCCTATTGTCAATAATATTTTTTTTTATGTAACTTGCAAACAATAACATGTAAATTATAAACATTAATCTGTGACATCAATAAAATAATCTGTGACCTGCACACATAACTAAACTGTGACATTCAAACATTTATAATAGTGATATGTGACATGTTGATATTATCATTTAATTTGAAGGAAATAATATGTGACCTGTATACAGGTCAATGGTTATTTTGTCACATCGAGTTTTGAATAACGAAATGTAATAGGCATAAGAAATAAAATTTCATAACATCATGAACGTTCATAAACTTCAACTGTAATCATCGTTAGAAAATGATATCTACATATTTCCCTTTAGCACCTTGGTGGCCTTCTTGATTTCACAGTACTTATAAAGCAGTGCAACTATGTCCAGCCGTGCTCGGCAACATCAAAATCCTTTGGCATGAATTCTAAGTCATTATGAAAAATGTATTAAGCACATTTGATCACAAATATTCCGCAATCATGGCTGAAAAAAGAAAGCCAATTTTTTAGTTGTTACATTGAAATGGTGGTCACAAAACGGATATTTCTTTAGTCAATTAACACGTTAAAGTAATCATCACAAACATAGCCATTTTGCTGTTGTGGATCCTCATAATCTAGCGCAATCCTCAACTCCATGGAATCATCTTGATTATCATCTGAAGGTCTATTCCATATTCTAATTGCATCCATCAAATGAGGGATGATTCTCAAATATGGTTCAATTCCTCCTTTCACACTTAAATATGTGAAGGTTCTCTTAGCCGAATTGAATATAATCAATGCGCGAGCCTTAATATCAAGCAACCCCAACATCGAATGTGCCGTGTTTGTAGGCAAAATTGACATTAACACTTAGTTCACTTCAGTCCATGAACTGCTCAATGGTATTCTGACACTTGTGATATCATTAATCAACCGTGTCTCCGTAAGTAGAATGTTCGGATCCTTTATGAATTTTGGATATATATTCTTGATCGTAGCCTGAAAGTATGAGTCACTTGTGATAGCCTTAAACTTGACATTCTCAGCATATCGTGTTAATTAACAAAGGTAATAGAAACATGCATCCATTTACTGTTACCATAGAAATATTAAACATTGATTAGTCTTCAGGATCTAAATGAACAATGATATTTGTGTATTATATGTGACCTGTCCATGTGTTATGTAACCTGACCATAATGTGTGTGACTTGTGCATATGGTAAGTGACCTACAGTATGTGACTTTTAACTAATCAAAAATGATGTTTGTATGTTATATATGACCTTAGCATGTGTTCTGTGACATGTATGAAATTTAGTGACCTAATCAAATTGTGTTTAACTTTTGTATACGGTATTACCGTAAACTACTGTATGTCACTTGTGACTAATGAACAATGATGTGTATATGCGGTATGTGTTAGCATATGTTCTGTGACCTGACCATAATGTCCGTGACTTGTATATATTATATGTGACCTACAACAAGTGATATAATGCAAATGCTATGATATGTGATCTTTGCATATCGAGTTGGTCAATGACGCGTCTGGAGAAACAAGTTCATGCCACCATATTTTGTTGCCTACGGTGAATGTACTAATGTAAAAAGAGGGCTTAATGGCATCGTCAGCGCCTTTGAATTTTGTTCATATAAAGAGAAACAAATAACAAATTAGATATCCTTATTTCCAATGGGTATATGTTGTAGTTCACAAAATAATGTCATACATACTTGTTTGTTGGTTTGTAACCTCTATGGAACCAACTCTGAAATGCTGCAACATCGACATCATCTGCATGCCGATTGTAATATCGAAAAGCTACAACATTCTCAGAACTTTTGCTTTGATTCTCTTCATTAGAAACAAAAGGAAACTGCAATATTCTTGTCGGTCTAGAGACACGCTTCAACGGCAGACCGGATGTGGGTGCAGAAGTAGGTGATACATGTCATATAGTGAAACCTCTTGATGTTCACATTCTGTGAACTATGAAAGGTAAAATGTAATTTATGTGCGTAAATGAGTTTTTTTAACCAAAAATCTTTTGATGTTTACATTCTGTATCCTTCACTACATGGGCGATTACAACATCGTCTTGTTCTTGAGCTTGTTTTGATTGAATCAATTGTGACCTAATGTGCTAGCGTTTGGAGCAGGTTAGGTAGAACTAATCCCCAAATCAAATGATGGCGGTTCCAACGTCATTGGGTTGAATAATTGTTTATCAGGGTACATCTTACCTTTTCCTTTCTTATCAACAGTTTTTTCAACATTCTTCCTCTAGTGATGGCAAAAAAATCAACAAACTTGATACCCGCGGGGCTCCGCCTCGAACGGGGTAGGGATAACATGCTTAATCGGGTATTCGGGGCGTAGAATTTTACCCCGAGACGGGTAATGGATGTCCCGCCCCGTTTAGTTTTTTTAAAAAAAATAAAATTAATTCAATACTTCAAATGGAAAATCTCATGAAATTTTATTAGTTCTAATAGAAAATGACTATTAAAATTATTTGTCTAAATCTAATGAATGTGGGCAATAAAAATAAATTATCAAAAACTTAAAAAAAAAATTAAATGGGTTAGTAACCCCGACCCACCCCTCCTTAAACGGGTAATGGGGAGGGGAATTATTTGATGGGACGGGGCGATGGTGCGAGAGGTTGCCCCGCCCTGCCCCGTTGCCATACCTATCTTTCCCTATAATAGCAAATTTTTGTATGAAAAGTCAAGAAGTTACAAATGAAGATGTCAAACTTGGTAGTATAATAAACTTATCTTTTCTTGAATACTTTTAGCTCTATCACTAGGCAATTCGTTTTTTTTCTTTGAATGTGTTCAAAATGCGATCCATTGAACTTGGCATCATTGCGGTCACATGTTCAAATAGAAAGTTCAATTCTGACTTCATCTACAATAAGTCTGGCTTGATTTCTCCTCGATACGAACAATGATATTCATCTCATGATTCATGTCAGCCTTTATTGATGATAAAGTGCCTTAACAACATTGATTTGCATACACAACTCCTTATTTTTCATTTGGAGTTCACTAATTTAATTTTTCAAACTCTCCAAATTCTATGAAATTCGACATACATCAATGACATGAATAATGTAAGGTATCAAGGTGTATGAATCATATGTGACCCATGCACAGTTGTCTGTGACTTTGAACACTATGGCATGTGACCAATGCGTCTATATTTGTGACATGTCTAAATAACATGTGCCCAGTTCACAAAAGTATGTCACAACTACATATGTACATGTGAACTAAGTGAACAACAATTATTTAAAATATGAACTTGCATTAAACATTTGTGACTAGTTCATATTCAATTGTGACTTGAATGAAGTATCATGTGACATCGTCTTAAAATGTAAATGAAAGAGATAAATATGAAACTTGACCTAGAATTGGCATACACATTGAAATTCAAAACCTGAACTCGAATAAAATACACAAATATGATAATATTTTATAAATCAATAAACATAACAAAAATTAAATTAAAGATAGCAACATACATTAGATCTGTGTGCATGTGTTGCCGGAGGTGGAGACAGTAGATGGACCTTCTTCCAACGGGGAATGAATGTGCCAGTGTGTGGCTCGATCAGAGGATCCATTGAATTACGGACAGAAAAAGATGTCCACTGTCTTCTTGGAGGTGGATGAAAAAAATCATCATCGTCATCCTCGATATCAATAGAATGTCCCAAGTGTCCTTTAGTAATCATTAGAATGCGTGGTTTGGACTTTTTGATTGGTTGATGGAGCTTTGAACTTGTATTGGCACGTGATAGCGATGGTTGTTGTGGTGTGTTACATGAAACACCTTCCATGTATGATTAGACCATCTCCGTTTCAAATGAATTGATGTCTTGTACTTCCAACTGTAAATAAACAAAGACTTGTCATGAAACCCATTTACTATGACATGTATACTAATTGCAGGACGTAAATTATGATTGCATAAAGTAGTGAGTTGTGACCTGATAATGAGAACTGTTACACATCTTACAAATTGATGAGTATTATGACATGTGAAACATGCAATATGATTTATCCCATGACTGCATAATATGAAATGTGACCTGTGACTCTATTAGGTGAACTGTGACCTATTTGTGACTTTTTTATGTAATATACAAATTAAATGAAAACTTGCATCCAGGTCAGAGAACACATCTTCTTCAACTTTAGCACCACTAGGCAGTTTATCTTATCTCCAATTCAAGGTACATGGGTACCTTCTCCGAATCCTAGAAGTTACAGTCCTATCTAGTCATAGAATAGACTCATAAATCCAAACTTAGAAGGCAACTAGAAATCCTTTGAATCTGTAATGAGAATTTCTATTACTCAAACCATTCTTCAGCAAGTTTATGGAAAGTTCGAACAAATCTTTCGCTCATGAAAACATGTTCATAGTATCAAAATTTCAACAAGAGCAAACAAATAGTTCTCAACAACCTTCTTGTATGAGGTTAAGAAAATGTATGATATTATCAAATAAAGAATCTCAATCCTAACCACGTCATGATCATCTGCATTCGTTAAACCAAGAAGATGTCCCTAACATCTTCATTTGTCACTAAGTTCAGGTGTCCAAAATATTGTTCCTTAATCCTGGACTGTGCATTTTGAAGACTTCTCCTTACAACCTGACCCTGGTACCTAAGTGTAACTATACAGAACTCAGGCAGAGAAAATCATAGATACTTACCAGCAACCAAAAGCCACATCTCTTTTGTGTTCGGTTGCTTTACCTCCCGCAGTAGAAAATAATGAATTAGCTGAGATGGAACAACTATCTCACTCAAATAAACAAGAGAAGCAAGTATTAGATAATATCTGTTTTTGTGCAGAGTTGAACTTCGATATGAAATTTATCATCACGTTTTTTTTTTTTTTTTTNTTTTTTTTTTTTTTTTTTTTTTTTTTTTTTTTTTGCATTCGTTGTAATTTTACCAGGGAACCATGTAGCTTTCGGTATTATATAATCTCATTCCTGCAATATATGACAAACAAAAAACACTACATCGATATTTTGATACATGTACATGCATTCATATTACAAAGGAAGATCACAAATAACTAAGGTCACAGATTATATATAAATATACTCTTTTTACAACCATGTTATTCATCATAAAACTATAGACATTTCACAAACGCAAAATATATTGCAAATAATGCTGTCACAATTAGACAATTGGTCATGGTCAAAACAGAAATCACAAAGAGAATGTTGGTCACAAAACCTATTCAAGAAATATGTATCTACATTCCCGGACAATTGAAATTGTCACAAAAACTATTCAAACAAATTTTGAGGTCACAAGAAGAATGCGGGTCAAGATATCTCGAATAAAGTTTGCATTGAAATGAGGTCACAACTTCTAACAATGTATGACTACCTAAACCATAAACACCTGACAAATGTTAAATAAGCCCTCAGATAAATAATTGATTTTAACTTTTCAAACAAATAAACCCTCATAATATGCTCCAATTGGTTTTTTTTCACAAAATGAAGTCACAAATTCTAATATTGTGCGAATACCCAAATCATTCACACCCATCATATGTTAAATACCCATTTTCAAAAAATTAGATAAAGATTGATTGATTTACCTTTCAGACACTAGTATTTCGCGATTTTGGTGAGGTTTTGCGACTGGTTTTAGGCATCACATCTTTACTTACTTTTATCATTTTCCTTCTCTCTGTTAATTTCTCACCTATCTTCTCTCGACTTTTGGGATCATTGCTCTAGTTTCAATGTTTGGTATTTTTTTAAAGATCTGTGAAAACCGAATATCGTGGACGTCGATGTCACAATGTGATAATAGGGAAGAAGAAAATGGGCTTTATAGATGAAATGAAGAATACTGCGATATGCTACAAAGTTTATGAAGAGGATGATCGTGGGTTTTTTGGATGAAATGGAGGTTTTAGCTTGGAAGGGTTCTTCGGCGAAGAGAGGTCACAATATGATAATGGGGGAAGAAAATATGTTTTGTGGGTAAAATGAAGAACACCGCTAATCCATTTATGTAGAAGACGATCGTGGGTTTCGTGGGTGAAATGGAGGTTTAACGTGGAAGGATTCTACACATTTGCATTAAGGAGTTTATTGTATATATGATATTCTCTCTCATGTTTAATATATATCACTATTTTGGTTTTCAAGATACACGGAACTCAAATTTGGTAAATATATAAATATTTTATATTTATTTATTATTTCTAAAAATATCTAACATTTGAAATAAAAAAATATATATAATATCTGAGATTTGAAATATAATCTTCAAAATTTTGGGTCAATATAATTTCCAACTTGTTTTAATGTGTAGAATGCAATGGAAAAATTACATATTTAGCCATCAACTTTGGTGTCTTTTATTGATTTATCGACTTTCAAATTCGAAATTGTAAATTATCATACTTTAGCATCGTACAAAATCATTTTCTATAGAAACTGTCAAAAAAATTATGGTGAACAAGATCTTTCCCTGTGAGCACGGATTAAGAGATTTATTTTCTTTTGTCAAGAATTTGCAAAAAATAAAATAAAATATAAAATATAATAAATAGTCAATCCAGAGAAACACT
>CAIGRS010281652.1:0-12773 GCA_903798395.1 Fraxinus floribunda
AGGAATCAGTCACCCAATTATTCCCGTGCAGCGATGGTTTTGAGGGTAGCCCAATTTTCTCTAGCACCGTCTTTCCAGTATTTCAATTAAAATCGGATAAATCAAACAACTCAGAATAACGAGTAAAGAAGAAAGGGGCGGAGATAAATTCTTTGCGTTTATCTCTGTAGTGCACGGGAGAGTCTCCCGCTCCTTGGACCTGTCGATTCCAAATCTATCTCCTCTTTCGCTATTGTATTCCAGAAGTCTCTTTGAAGGAATGTAGAAGATAGAGGAAGAAGAAATGACCGCCTCGACTGAAGAAAAAAAAATGCAAAACTAAAACGACGTCGTTTTGGATGATAGTTTCTACAGTGATATGGAACTTCACTCTTTTTATATATGTAGGATATATGAATAATACTTTAATTTAATAGGTTTGCAGTGTACTAGAGTCTAACAAAATTCTCGAACAACAGTTTCTTAGGAAGGGAAATTTTAGATTGCTTTTGAGGGAAGGTCAACCTTAGACTTGCCAAACAATATGAAAATTTTCACTGATTTTCATGTTTATATATAAGTTCAAAAAGAAACTTTTTATTTAAAAATAACGTATTAAAGAAAAAAAAAAATTAGAAACGAAAGTTTGTTTGTTTCTTAGGAAGCGAAATTTTGAATTGCTTTCGACGAAGATCAACCTTAGAGTTGCCAAAAATCCTTTTTCTTTTTTTTTTTTTTTTGCTGGAATAAGCTCAAAAAGTAACTTCCATACAAACTTAGAAACAAAAGGTTACTTACATTTTAGCTTCTACACTCGATCATTTACCAAAGTCGGAATTGATCTGCTAAACACCGGTACTTACAAGATCGATTCCGTTACCAAAGTACTAACTCCAATAAACAAACAATTTAAATTGGCTTACGATCACAATCTATAAATGAATATATAAGGAAAAATTTGCTTTCTACTCCACCTGTAACGTATTCTCTAAATTTGTAGTGGACAGCACAAATCCTGCTCTCCTCTCCTCGAAGGAGTATTCAATCTCTTCGGCATCTTCAGTCTGCTTGTCATTGCATGAAAAAACTGCAAGAGGAGCCGGCGTCATGGCTGTCTGCATTGAAACAGATACTGTTGAAGGTGTAGAAGGACGAGTTCTGGGAGTTGGATTTTCTTCTTCCATGACAGAAATTATCTTGGAAGGAGTAGTAAACTGTGTGTTGATATTTCGAAGTGTCTTGTGAAACATCCCGTCATTTTTCCCACTCGGATCTTCCAAACTATTAGTTGCATTCCACTTTGATGAATCCGTGAAAGAAGATATGGGAGTGAACTGCTTTCGAATCTTAGGCGATTCTGTTTCGCAAGCATTCATTACTCTGAGAGAATGCGGATTTGCAGGAATACTCGACATCTCCAAACCTGTCCTCCATGAAAACGAAAGATAAAAACAAATCATATACATCTAAAATGTCGAGTTACGTTGATCAGCTATGTTAGGCACGAGGAGAAATCATTATCCGACATTAAACATGCCTTTTATATCTACATTAACTGTGCAACAAGTTTGGAAACCATATTTGCTGTGGATCATTGTTCCTGAGAAGACTTGGAAATAATATTTTTCCTCAAAGGTTAATGGACGAGCATATTTCGTTAAGTAAATATTTGTTTCTAAACATGTTTGGATAGCTTACTTCTTTCTTACTTGTAAGTAAAAAAAAGTTAATTACTTCGACACTATCAAAGGTAGAGAAACTAAACTTGCTTATATCTAACTACGACCATGTCACTTTAAAACTTGCTCTTTTATTCATACGTGAACTTAAAAGGTAAACATTAAGCTTACCTTCTTCCCTAAGATTATCAGGATTCACACGTTCATTTTTCTTGACATTGCGTGGTGTATTAGGAGTCTGCAGCATAGATCCATTAAAAGAAAGACTTCTATTGCTTGGACCACCGCATGACGAACCAGGTCCTTTCTTCATACTCTGGTTCTTCATCGGGCTCGATTTTGAACCATAAAGTACTTCCTGTTCAGCTAGTAATTGTCCCTGAAGTTTCTTTTCGTCCTAATGTTATATAACAGAGAGAGAGAGAGAGAGAGAGAGAGAATAAGTCTTCATTGAAAATTAGTTTAAGCATCATCATAAAAACAAGATAAAAGAGATATATACCCTCCGCCTTTTACGCTCTAGCTCCTTTTCTTGCCGTAAAGCAGTATACTCTTCAAGCATTGAAAGAAGACACGTCTATACAAGAAAAAATATTCTTAAGAAATGACAAGATCTGAATGAACTTATAATTGCATATTTAACAGGTCAACACTTACTCCATCATAAGAAAAAACCATTCCTCTCTCATTTTGCCATGCTGAGGTTTTTGAAGCCAGTGCATCCACCATTGCTATTCCATCAGAGTAAAATAGAGAGTCTAAATTGAATAATGCTTCTGCCTCAAGTTTCTTACACCAAGATCACTAACAGTTACAACATAGTGTGGTTTCTAACAAGGGTGCAAATTATACCTGGAAGTTTACTGACTAACACACGAGCTTTTTCTGCACGTTTAAGATTCAGATGAGTACCTCTCCCGGCATTGTAGCGATTTTCATCCTGCAGAGAAAGTAGAATGACACTTGAGCAATTACATGTTTGTAACTAAATGAATAATTATAACCAATTTGCAAAAAGCGCTTAACCCTATTATACTCCTCAAGCCAGTTCTCCTCCTCACATGCAGCTATCCACTTCTCAACCCTTTCAAGTATTTCTTTCCTGCTAAGGGCTTCCTCTTTAACTTTAGCTATTTGAAGCTCAATTTGTTCAAGCACACAAGCAGCATCAACAGCCCCTTTTATTAATAAAAAAAGAATGGAATGAGAATATAGAATCATTATTTAAGTGAAAGATATAAATTATCCTCATGTATAAGAAAGTACTGGATTCGATCGCATCGATAGTTATTTCCATTGTACTATCTGATTCTGGAATCAAATGCGTTTTCCTGCAAATATCTTCTAGCTCTGACTTCTTTTTTAAAATAATCTCCTTTATTTTGCTAGCTTTCAACTCCTCCAACCGAGAAACTTCTGCCTCAACCTGGATGACGATTACACCATTGCATTCATTTGCAATATATACATTCCATACCAGAAATACAGAAAGGCACAACACAATGTAAATAAACACGTCAACTCACATAATTAATATAGTCAATAGAAAGCATGTCGGGCTCTATTATCTCTTCTTCTGAAGCTACTAGATTACAAGTAGCTTTCTGAAATATACGTTGCTCTTCAATTGGAGTGTCCATCAAGTTCCAAAGCTCCAATAATGAAGCAGCAAGATCTTGTAGCTGCCAATATTGAGTAGTCAACAAAACAATCCAACTGAAAAGATAACGATTTTTTAAGTGACAGAAGCCTAATGTAAAATTACATACCCGCTGCATCCTCTGTAATTTGAGTTCTCGCAGTCTTTCTATAGAAACTTCCAACTGCTCTATGGTATCACTGCTAATATCTTTTGAACCTTCAGTTTCCCCTAAACTGGGGTGAACCTCGCTGACGATTTGCATAAAATCCAAACCGAGCACTGAGCACAGTGAATTCAAAGAATTCATATTGTCCAGAACCTGCTTTAGACGTTTGCTCTTCAAGCAAAGAGAATCAATGAAAAAATGTCAAAAGATCATTAGAAAACCATTTCAAAATGGATGATACTGTCTAGGATGAGGAGAAAAACCTTTTCCTTATGAATTGACTGCAGCTGTATGTGCAATTCTTCAAGCTTTCTTAAAGACAGATCAGTTTCATCCACTACAGTGTCACTAGACGTATTCTCTGCTGACCCATAAATTTCACTCTTAAGGCTTTGTATATGCTTTAAGACTTCTGTAAATTGATTTTTTCTATCGCATTTCCTCTTCCTCAACTCCTCTATCTGTGGAAGAACAGCACTAAGTTCTGCCTTCAAGCTTCCAGGGTTTTGATCAGACTGCACCATTGGCAATGTTACCAAATATTCCACATCAAAATTTCTTTCATTTTTCTTGGTAGCCAATCTTACGAAGTTGGTAGGACAAAATGATAAGGGAAAAAAGCAGAACTTAACTATGTCGATCTTAGAATACATATTTCAGTTAAGCTATGTTTTCTAATAACAGCACTTCGAGAAAATCATTTTTCCTTTTCTTTTGGAGTAAAATTTTATATGTTTAGCGGTGAACAAGATTTAGAAATTATATTCAGGTTTAAACGGCCATAATGATGATGTTAACAAAAGTTGTGCTCGTGTTTGAATGTAAGATTTTTGTGTTGGCACCTTCAGCAATTACATGAGCACAAGACCACTATTCCAAAATCCTTAAAACATAATTATTTGTTCTGACCTGCCTAATAAGCAATGGTCTTTCTCCCATGGCGGAGCAGATAGCAGCAAGCTCTGCTTCGGCATCAGCAATTGACTGCTTTAGCTGCTCTCTACACATGTTTGCCCAGTCTACTTTTCTTCTGTATATCTCTAAACATTCTTGTTCTAGCTCAAGCAACATTGTGTCCCTATCAGCATCAGATTCCCCAATCTCATCCCATATTATCTGAGAGTTTTACCAGCAAAGCATACACAAACAATTCGGCATAACGAAGCAAGAGTAAGATTGCCATTGAACCAAGAACATAAAATGTATTTTATAAATGGGGAAATTGAACGAACAAAATCAAGTCTATCGTAGAAAACTCGTGATTAAATTTTTTATATAAAAACCTGCAATTCATGTAAAAGAGATCCACAAGCGGTTTCCATGTGCAAAAACAGAGATTGGCCATTAGACATTTTATAGTTCCTTCACCTGCACAAAGACACCATCAAGCTCGAGTTATGTTAAAATATCCCACAACAGCATTAGAAAAGTCCATTAACTTAAATGCAATAAATAACCAAGAACATATTGAACTCCTGCAGTGCAAATATACGAAGATTGCTCTCAAAACCTGTTTTGACTAAATTGTTTTTTGTTCATACGAAAGTGTGAGGATCAATTTAAGTTTTTCCCACTTTAGGAACTCCCAGAATGCTAAAATTAAAACAAAAGCCTTCACGATTTTCCGATCAACCAAATACAAGAATTCTAACAAGGACAAACCCAACTCTAGTAAAACTCACACCAGAAAATCAAATACTTTGTTTCGTCTGTACATTTGGGAAACACGAAAATTCGCAATCATTTACTTAAAACTCTCAACTACAGCGAACACAAATACAAATAATTCATTTCTTTATACATCACTTTCCTATATAATGAAACGATGTTATATTTATTCATATTTTTCCAAATCAAAGCACAGCAATAGATTTTGTTTACTTACAAAATATATCTTTTGGTGATTTTTCATGAACTGAATATAATATAGCTAATCCAGCTCAAATCAACCTAATCCCTAACAATCAAATTGATAAATATTAGATAATCAACTAATCAACCGCAAAATCGCACCATATTTTAACGAGATTGTAAAATGAAAATTTACCTCCTTTTAATTGAAAGCAAAATAAATTTATATTTCTCCATTTTCGCAATCCCATTACCGGAACACATTAGCATATTTTAATATACTAATTCGAACAATCCAAAACAAAGGATGGACAAAAATCAACATAAACGTAGAACTGAGAAATACCTGAAAATTAAATTTTTTTTTAAAAAAAAAAAAAGCTCGGTGATAGATTTGCGGGATTGAATTTAAGAAAATAATGGATTTGCAAATTACTATTCCGTTTGCTAAGGAGGATAAAGTTGAAGATAGAGATTAGAGAGAGAGAATAGAAAGAGAAAATTCGACTGTTGAAGACGAGAGTTTGCCGGGTTCATCAATTATGCTTTCAAATTTTTAACGTGGGGCTAAGGACGGCCAGTTAACAAGCGTTTATACCCAACAATCATAAGAGAAAATTAAATTACACCACTGGTCCCTCATCTATTTTTCTGGTGCAGTTTGATCTTCAACTTTGAAAATATCAAATTATTCTTATATATCAAGCCTTTATTTGTCTCTCATTCTTTCAACTTTTTTTTTTATTTTTTTTACACTCATTTTTAACTATATATTCATACCATAAAATATTTTATATATAAACTTAAAATTTTTCATACTTTTTAATCACACATTTTCCAAAAATTCACTATTCAAAATAATGTTTTTTCCAAAAAAAAATAAAAAATGGCCAACATATAGGCGCTAATTTTTCGTAAATTTAGAATAAAATGGAGAAAAAAAGGATTTTATAAATACTTTCAAATTTGACATCATACAATTAGAATTCATTTTTTAATTACCACTTCTTTGTTATTTTTTTTTTCATTGTAATTAAGAGTTAATTCAAAAATAATGCAATTGATGCATGAAAACGGGATGGACCCTACGAACTAGTCTTGAGATGGATTCTTGAACTTGATTATGGGTTATAAAAGGTGAATTGCTTTTGCGCCATTAGCTAGTGTTTTGGGCAAAGTTGTAACAATGACCTACATCATATTGGTATCAAAGGTGGATGTTTCGTGTTTGAGTCAATGTTAGGGCATTCATGTAGAGTGAGATAGATAATGCAGAAGCATATTTGAAACAAGAGTAAGCTCGACAGAGATTTCCAAACTTAGGGTGTATTTGAACCACATTATTTTGGAACAATGTATTTTGGAATAGTAGATTCATGGAAAATCTGTGGTTGAAAAAGAAGGAAAAGTTATTGATGTGATGAAAAATATTATTTTATTGAATAATGTGTGGATGAAAATAAGTAAAAGAATGAAAATGAAAATTTTAATGTGTACCAAACATGGACTTAATTTTGAATGATATATTGCAGGAGCATGTTCGAAATATGAGTATGCCCACGAACTAGGTTTGAGGTGGATTTTCAAAAATCTTGAGTGATATAGAGCATATTTGTGCCATAAACTATAATTTTTGGACAAAATGATGGCAATTCCTTACATCAAAAAGTTCATATAAAATGCTCCCGTTTGACACCATTAATTTCTCATTCTCATTTCCATTCTTCATTTCAACCACACATTCTCCAAATAAAATAATATTACACACAAATCAAAAAAAATTCATCACTTTTCCACCACATATTCTCACATCAATCACTATTCCAAAAATTTTCTTTTCCTCAAAGTGGTTTCAAACAGGGGCATAATTGCNTAAGTAAAAGCATGTTTGACACCCATTAATTTCTCATTCTCATTCTTATTCTCATTCTCATTTTTCATTTCAACCACACATTCTCTCAATAAAATAATATTACACACAAATCAAAAAAAATTCATCACTTTTCCACCACATATTCTCACATCAATCACTATTCCAAAAATTTTCTTTTCCTCAAAGTGGTTTCAAACAGGGGCATAATTGCATTTCATCTGTTCCATAATTAGAATAAAACCAAGTCTTTAGGAAATTTTCTTCTCAATTAGAATAAAACCAACACTTTAGGAACAATTCAGGTTGAGAAATACTAATTTTTTTTTTTATATTATGAGTAGATTAATGGATAAATTGACATAGTAATTAAATTTGAAGTGTCAAAGTTGAAATTGTCAGTAACACGGTAAAAACTCAAATCCTTTTTGTTTAAAAAAAAATAAAAAAATTTACAACTTATGCATTTTCAATTTCAATACAAAAAATGGGTGAGAAAACGAACAAAGAACAAATCACATGATATAAACCAAACAATTGTGAGCACCATAAGTTTCTTCCTCTCGACCGAATTTGTAACCTTCCTTTTAGGCCACTTCTAGTCGAGGAGTGTTACGAGGGCCCTAAAAACCACTAGAACGTGTAAATGCGCTCTAGCTAGAGACCGGAGTTGAAGCTGACACCGGCTGCCGGAAGCCATTTATCCCCATTAATAAATGAGTTAACAGTGAACTTTTCAGCTTCAGAAGCGGAAATATTAGGCTTCAAGCCTGTCCAATTCACCCTATTAGTAGTTAAAGCACCAGGGCCAGAATTTTGAAACTCAACATAAAATATAGTGTCTGGTGCAGCTGCACCCATCCAAGGCAGCCACCCTCTTGGATCAATCAAATTTCCCATAATATTTCGTATATAAATAGTTGTAGAATAATTTTTCCAAGGCCTTCCAAGAAATGTGCTGACTCCAGTGAGATTTCCTGAGGGCAAAATATTGCAGTTTTGGATTGAAATTCCTGTATTTTGATTGGGATCAATCTTGCCTTGTGCTGTGATTATGTTTTGTTGGCCACGCATTGGAGTCTTGGGAAGAATGTTGCATTTTTGGAGCACAACTGCTGAGTTTCCAAAGATGAAGTCGACCGTTCCTGATATGTTGCATTCACTGTAGAATTGGCGGTTAGAGTGCGTGTAAAGTGTGTCTTGGAACGCATCTATGCTGCATCGGTAGAAGACCGATAGATCAGCTGTTGATAACAAAGCAACAGCTTGTTGTTTAGCAGCACCTGCAGTGTTGAGAAATCCCATATCTCGTGCGATGAATCCTTGGCCAAACACGGCTAAAAAGGGGATAACGAACTTACATTAGTTTCAAGTTGGAAAGTTCATGTTCACATGTACATTTCCCCGACAATGTCTCCCATTGCAGGGAGAGTGCTCATGCTATTCATCTAGACTAGATGACCATCCGTCTATGTTACAGTCACGTCACAATCACATTGTCCAATGAAATTGAAATGTATTTGTATACATTGAACAATGTGACAATGACATCGTCATCCCATATACCAACGATCATCTACACTCTACATGAATAGCAATTCTCAAAATGCATTGAGAACTTGTTTTATTGTCTCAATTTTAATTTGATATATAAGTACACAACTAAAAGTACTAAAACTTACCAAATGTTGCAGACTGAAATGTGGGAGTTCCATCGATGTAATTAAGGCTGCCAGAAACAACGGTTAAATTCATTCCATCGCCAACAATCATGACGTTCCATTTGGTTTTCTCAACCCTAACATTTTCGACATAAACTCCTGCCTTCACGTAGATAACAAATCTCGTGTGATTATTATCGGGTACATCCTTGAGGGCATCCGTTATTGACTTGTATTTCCCGGAACCATCTTTTGCCACCACGGCATCAGCCTTTATGTCTGAACTTGGAACATGCAGGAGCTTCCTATCCTTAAAGGATAACCAGTTAGGTACCTCGACGTTGCCAAAACTCATCAAGCGCCTTCGTCCAATGGCTCCTAATGCATCAATTGAGTCTTGAATCGAGCTAATGATGGCAAGACTGTTGCTCGTATACTCAGTGGAATTCTTAAGGTATCGACCCACAAAACTACTCAATGCATCTAGGCCATCCAGGCCATCCATGCAAGTCTGCTGATATGTACCTGCAGAACTTAACCAAGTTCTTAGATCATCTAATACCTTTAGCAATTTTATGTCCTTTAAGGACAATGATTTATTAAGATGATCCAATGAAAGAGAGAGTAGTTCTTGGCAACTTTCTATAGCTGCTAGTGCCACTTTATCCGAGATATTGAATTTTTCGAGTCCATTCTCAAGGACATCGTTGGAGATCTTAGTAAGCTCGTTTATTGCAACTTGAACTGATAATTTGAAGATATCTTCAGGCTGGAAATTGCCAGACTTGACAAGAGGAAAAAGACTATTGTAACATGAATCTGGATATAAAGTAACATTACAAATAGCTTTGATGGAAGAGGAAATGGATTGATTTTCACCCCCAGAATTGCCATTTTTGCCGTGAAAAACTCCAACAACACTGGCTACAATAACAGCAACAAGAACAATAGAAGATAAGCCAACAATGGTGATTCTTCTTCTCATTTTTCGATTCGAAATGAGCCTTTCTTGATCTGATTCATTGAGTTTCCCATATGGGTTGAGAGATGCCATGACTGGAAATCTTTGTCTTCTGTTGTTTGAAAATGTTGAAAATGTCCAAACATATATTACATAATTGGTGCGTGCATTATTAAACTCAACTGAGTCTGAACGTAGACAAGATTTTTATTTTTATTTTTTATATTGTACTATTGTTTTTGGAGAAAATGTTGCAACGCGGATTTGGGTGACAGGCCTGATCTCCAGGATTTGAAGAGATTTACTTTAAGTGCTACACATGTTTTGATATGGTGTAGAATTTTTGTTTATAGAAAATGAAGACAACTCGTTTTATATTATAAAATAGTGGAAATTACACCACGCACCTTGTTTTTATTAAATATTAAAATTATACTATTAATTTTTTTTAAATAAAAAATACCGCATTTTATATAGTAAAATTAAAAAAAAAAAATCAAAATAACATCTCTCATCAATTAATTGATTCTCTAGCTATAATCACTCCACCAAATATGCCTCAACACTCCCAGTTATTTGGCCCAAAAAAAAAAAAAAAAACCCCAAATCGTAGTCTTCCTTTTTGAAGAAAAATAAAAAATTACCAATGATTGGAAGAATTTCCCCGTCCCATCATGTTCATAACTTTTTTTATATCCACATCTAGGTTTTATTTTGTACATTATGCCAAGAAATCGATATCTATGAGCAATTTCGTATTTTCCCGATTTCTTTGCTATTCATGAAATTCCTGATAGTCATGAAAAAATATTACACTTTAGTCTGAAAATAATATAGATCCAACCTTTTTCTTATATCATTTGAAGATTCTATCACAAAATCCGCTATTCATACTAAGATTTCGTCAATTGGAAATTGTTCATATATAAACTCTATTAGTAGTCTAGACACTTCCACACAATCCCATTTGAAAAAGAGAAAATATTCAGCCTAATTTCATCTCTCTCTAGTAGTTTGAAATCGGAAAATGGCAACACCAATTCGTCATTGCATATTGGGTTCAAGCAAGAATATCTACATGACGGTACACCACAAGCTGCTACTCTGCCATACCATTTGTCACTGCATCGAACTTGTTTCATGAATGTAGTCGTTGTGTTTTAAGTTGTATAGAGAATTCTTTAAATAAAAGAGTTGTAAAAGTCAAGAAGCCTTTTGGGATGTTGTATAGATGAACTATGAGTTTTAGAGTTCGAGTATGGAACATGGAAAAAGAGTCACCAGATTTATGCTAGCCTGTCACCAATCTGATGCTAGAGCATCCTGAATAGAATCAAGGTCGCTCGCCTAGCACTAGCATGATGCTCTAGCTATAGTGTCTTTTGAGAATCCATAGTTCTCGATTTTCAAGAGTTCTAGCCATCATATATTACTCAAATACCTCATATTATAAATACCTAATAACCATTACATTTTTTTATCTGGTTGACCATTATAATACATCATCGTAACATCATTTCAAGATACAATAACATATCAAAATATTGAGATTAAACATTTGATTCTTGAGATCAATTAACCACGAGTTGAGAAAAATATCAAATTCAAATAAGCCAAAACATTCACTTCTTAAATATAATTAGGAATGTACTTTTTCAATAGATTTCAGAGATTGTCGAAATTTGAGAAAGGTTGGACTAGAAACACGGGAAGAATACAAGAACAATGTGTTCTTAGTGATTCATGGGAAATAAACAATTCCAGAAAAAACGAAAGCATGTGTGAGTGAAGCATGATCTAGCGGATCTTGAAAATTGAAAGAAATAGATAAGTGAGGCTAGTGGGTTTTCTAGTCTGGATCATACTATAAGTTCTTATTGTCTACAATGAAAGTTACTAGTTTGGTCCCGAAATTTTTACCCAGTTAAGGATTTTCTCTGTCAACGAATCTTATGTTATTTATTGATTTTTTTATTATTGTGGTAATTCAATATATGATAAAATTAACTTGATATCTAGAACAATTAAAGTTGACTTATTACTTTTAATTGGAACTTTTTAATTCCGTGATATTTACATATTCACCCCTACTAGGTGATTTTAGGTCGAACTCGTAACGTTCAAGTGTTATCAGAGTCCAAATTTGATTGCTTGCCCTAGTTTTCTAGATGAATCGTTCATTGTTTGTCCATCCATATTTTGATGGCAATAATTACGCCTATTTTAAATTTGGAATGAGACCCTTCCTGAAATCGATACATAAGCATATTTGGTTTAGCGTAGCAAATGGTTAGCTGTCCTTTCTAGCACTATTAGTGATGTTGACATCCCCACTCCTATAGCGAATTGGTCGAAGACTAATTTAGATTAGTGTAATTGGAATAGTAAGTTTTTACATGTTTTATTCGTGATTATGTCACCAGAGGAATTTAGGTGTGTGTTTATGTGTGAGGTTGTTAAAGAGGTTTGTGATATTTATAGACTGCACATAAGGGAACTCGGGTTGTTAAGAACTCTAAGCTACAGATGTTGACAACTAGGTTTGAAGAGATTAAGATGAAGGATGATGAGACCTTCAATGACTTATATGCAAACTTGAATGACATAATTAATTCTAGTTTCAACCTAGGTGAGAAGATTCATGAGCCTAAGATTGTCGGAAAAATATTTAGATCTTTATCTGAGAGATTTAGGCCTAAAATTATGACTATTTAGGAGAGTAAAGATTTAGATATTGTTAAGATTGAATAACTAGTTGGATCTCTCCAAACTTATGAACTCACCATATCTCAACCTAAGAAAAACAAGTCTATAGCAGTGAACACTGTTAGGGAAGAAGAGTATGACTCTATTGATACAAATTCCATTAATGATGAGGAGATAACCTATTTTGCTAAGAAGTTTCGAAAAATATTTAGAAATAGCAAGAAGCCTCAAGAAAGACATAGATGTGCTTCCAGTTAG
>CAIGRS010281667.1:0-23412 GCA_903798395.1 Fraxinus floribunda
TAAATTTATTCCATTTTAATCAACACATACTATGATAAGAAATGTCAATGTCTTATGGAAATCCATGTATTTCCATATAATCTTGCCATCTCAAAATATACTAAGGAACTTCTCTTTCATACAACTTTACTTGGGTATTGCTTTCAAATGGTCAATGAACTTGCACAAATTGCACTCTATCCATCACCCGTGAAGTTATTGATTGCCTTCTTTTCTATTCACAATCTTCTAAGACAGAACAAGTATATGATATCTCATCATAGGGTGTTTCATAACTAGAGCATAATGTCCCACAAATGTCTTTATTTTGAATAAATTTTGGGAGGTTATGTATGATAATGATTAACTTTCTTTAAATTAAGATGATTTTAGATGTTGTTGGATACAACTAAGTCACACGTTTAAAGTAAAAATTATAATTTATTTAATTTAAGGAAATTCGATCGAGAAATATATACATGCGACACAAGTGAAATAAAACTTAAACTTCGTTGATATAAGTAAAGATCAGACGTGATTTGATTGGTGGAGTTTCAGTTATGAGGGAATAATAGCAAATGCATCTTCTCGTTATACATTATAGCAACTTATGTTCCAAACATTTATATATTCATTGTATAAATTTATTCAATTTTAGTCAACACATACTATGACAAAAAATGTCTATGTCTTATGGAAATCCATGTATTTCCATATAATGTTGCCATCTCAAAATATACAAAAGAACTTCTCTTTCATACAACTTTACTTGATTATTGCTTTCAAATGGTCAATGAACTTGCACAAATTGCACTCTATCCATCACCCGTGAAGTTATTGATTGCCTTCTTTTCTATTCACAATCTTCTAAGACAGAACAAGTATCTGATATCTCATCATAGGGTGTTTCATAACTAGAGCATAATGTCCCACAAATGTCTTTATTTTGAATAAATTTTGGGAGGTTATGTACGATAATGATTAACTTTCTTTAAATTAAGATGATTTTAGATGTTGTTGGATACAACTAAGTCACACGATTAAAGTAAAAATTATAATTTATTTAATTTAAGGAAATTCGATCGAGAAATATATACACGCGACACAAGTGAAATAAAACTTAAACTTCGTTGATATAAGTAAAGATCAGACGTGATTTGATTGGTGGAGTTTCAGTTATGAGGGAATAATAACAAATGCATCTTCTCGTTATACATTTGATTAGTCGACGGACTTAACTTAGCCCATATTTGGTATTGATTTAAATCGAGTTTTAATCTAAGTCAAAATCAAACAATCGGTATTAACCTCATATTTTATGGGTCTAGCAACTTTTTAATTACACATTTCAAATTTTCTTTTTATTAAAATTTACTAAAAATCTAATTTTAATCTCCATCAACACGAGTTTATTGTGTCCTATAATCACATTCGAATAGTTGTACGAATGAAATACTAAAGTTAATTGAAAATTGTATTTAAATTTAAAAATTTTAAAAAATCTCAACGGGAATGTTTTGAGTAGTAGAGAATGGTTGACTTAAACCAAATAGGGAAATTGCAAAATTCATGTCGGTTCAGGTCAATTTTTATTATAATGCATTTTCTTGACTAATGAAAACAAAGAACTCAAATTGTATAAACTTTCATAATTTTCAGCTACATGCAATGAATTTCACTGTTTTCTTGAACATCAAAAGATGACGATTATTTGAAAACCTCGAGAATTTTAACAATGTTTTTTATTTTCATATTTGTAGTAGGATTTCAAATGTCTCGAATCTTGAATGCTTTTTCGTAGACTTTTGCATTTGAATGATTTCCTTATGTTCGAGAACAACATTTAAATGATTTCCGATGATTTGATTCATTTCATTTCTCATTTAGATACTTGCTTTGTCTTATCGAAAAGAAGGCAACATTTGTTTCTCGGGTGATGGATGTAGTGCAACTAATGCAAGTTCAGTGCCCATTTGAAAGCAATTCAAAGTACACTAGGTAAAGCGTGATAATTGACAAAAATCAATGTGTAATGAAAAAATTAACTCGCTTTTTAATTACATATTCTTTAAAAAAAATTACAAATATATTGTTAAAATAAATCAAACGGGCCTTGTTTTTTCATTCACTAAGACCTTGTTTGGTAGTCTTTAATTTAATTTACTTTATTTTTAAAATTATTTCTCATACTCATTTTCAACAACAATTCGAGTTAAGATCTGCTGTCCAGAATTTGTTGTCTACTCAATGAATGATTGACACATCATATTACATTAAAGTGTCACCTAATTTTAAGTACAAGTGACAATGAGGAAAAAAGTTGAATATATTAATTTAAAATAATGTGTTAATTACTCATTGGTGGAGAGCAAATTGGACAATAAATTTTGAACAGCAGATCTCAACTCCAAAAATAAAATATTCTACACGTGAACTCAAAATTTTTTACTATTTTTTAATCATATATTCTTCAAAAAAATACTATTGAAAATATAATAATTTGATTCATTTCATTTCTCATTTAGATACTTGCTTTGTCTTATCGAAAAGAAGGCAACATTTGTTTCTCGGGTGATGGATGTAGTGCAACTAATGCAAGTTCAGTGCCCATTTGAAAGTAATTCAAAGTATACTAGATAAAGCGTGATAATTGACAAAAATCAATGTGTAATGAAATAATTAACTCACTTTTTAATTACATATTCTTAAAAAAAAAAATTACAAATATATTGTTAAAATAAATCAAACGGGCCTTGTTTTTTCATTCACTAAGACCTTGTTTGGTAGTCTTTAATTTAATTTACTTTATTTTTCAAATTATTTCTCATACTCATTTTCAACTACAATTCGAGTTGAGATGTGCTGTCCAAAATTTGTTGTCCACTCAATGAATGATTGACACATCATTTTACATTAAAATGTCACCTAATTTTAAGTACAAGTGACAATGAGGAAAAAGTTGAATATATTAATTTAAAATAATGTGTTAATTACTCATTGGTGGAGAGCAAATTGGACAATAAATTTTCAACAGCAGATCTCAACTCCAAAAATAAAATATTCTACACGTGAACTCAAAATTTTTTATTGTTTTTTAATCATATATTCTTCAAAAAAAATACTATTGAAAATATAATTTTTTTCAAATTAATGGCCATGAAACATAAAGTCTCATATCTACACTCATTTCACATTACAGGCCGTCAGGTGACGACTTTTGGTTGAGTGATTGTCCGTTCGCCTCACCTCCCTCCTTAACTACCGCATGGAAAATTCTTCTTCCAACACTGTACGAGAATATGAAAACACCACCACCCCACCCACCCATTCTCACTCTTTTTTCTCTGTCTATATCTGCATATACAGAAGCATACATTTCTGTATAATTGTGTGTATTTAGGCACAGGCCCACCAATTGTCCTAGTTCATCTAATTCATTGTGAACATTTATTAGTTCGAACATGGATTCTAACCATATTTGTCTTTTGATTCTAGTGACTTTATCGAGTGCTTTGAGCAGTGAAGGATTTGAGACATTCGGGTTTGATATACACCACAGGTATTCGGATCCTGTTAAGGATTTATTGAACATTGATGGGTTGCCGGAAAAAGGTTCACTCGATTACTACGCCGCCATGGCCCACCGCGATCAGCTCATCAAGGCCCACCGCCTAGCCGTCACCCCAGCTGATTCCACCCACCTCAGTTTCATCGGTAGCAACGAAACTTACAAAATCAGTTCTCTCGGATTGTACGTTTTCTCTATTATTTTGCTTCTAGTTTCTGTATTAATCAATTTCATGGTTAATAATTTGGTGGTATTACGTGTTTGTTTAATCTTATTTAATTTTAGTTACTTAAATTGTTGGGTATATTCGTGGCGATGAAAAGAGATTTTTTCAGCGCTGGTATAGTTTAGGCTATGTAGAAAACACCATGGCTGAATTCCTCTCCTATGAAAGGCACTAGCACTCAGCTACGAAATCAACCATCTTGTGTAAGAGCTTGAGCTATTACAGCGAGATGTATTTATTTATTTATATTTAGTCTTCAACATGGCCCTTCACGAGAATTTGGAATTCATTCTTCATCAAAAACTTGCTAACACTAGCACAATTTTTCATGAATTCTCTTGCTAAACACTTTTAGCTTGAATGGAGAGAGGGAGGGGCTGTTGGGGCCTCCCTCGTATCTTGTATCCTATCTGTGACGTGATAAATCAATTAAGGGTGATCCTGCCATGTGTACATACCTCATGAAGATAAGAGTTACTGCTACAAGTTTCTGTTTATGTATCTTCTAAGCTTAAACCGTAATAAAACCTAATAAACGCTTGTCCAGTCATTTCTTGTCTCATGTTCAGAGCTTAAACTATAATAAAACCAGCAAATGCTTATCCAATCATTGTATTCTCATTCTTCTTGTTGAGAAAGATATTGATATTCATGTCACAAATGATTTTTGCATCTCTCTCATGAGCTGTGCTCACACACTTTTTAGGTTAGCATTTTTGCTAACGAAATGTTACTGATGTGCATAATTGCTTTCAGAAACTAAAAACACACGATAACCATATCATTTTTATTTTCTTTGTTAACATAATATTTGTTCCTGTAAATTGCAGCTTGCATTATGCAATTGTTACTGTAGGCACCCCTGCTTTAACATTTATTGTGGCACTTGACACCGGCAGCAATCTGTTCTGGTTACCATGTGATTGTACCAGCTGTGCACGTAGCTTGAACACAACCTCGGGAAAGGTATGTTAATTTACTGAAAATATGTTATGTTCTTGTGTGCGCCTGTAGTTTGCTTTATAGTGTACAATAAGAACTTATTCTAAGTATTATGTCACTATTAGACTTTAATTCATTCTTTAATATATTTTATTTTCTTGTCAAACAGAGATGTGTCCTCTTACTTTCATTTAATTTTCTTTTCTGAAACAGACTTTAGAACTGAATATATACAGCCCTAGTAAGTCATCGACAAGCGTACCTGTTCCGTGCAACAGCACTACATGTGGACAGGAAAGACAATGCTCAGTCACACATAAGGCTTGTGCTTATCAAGCGGTATATCTTTCCAGCAACACCTCAACTAGAGGGATATTGGTAGACGATGTTTTGCACTTGGCTACAGACGACAGTCAAGAAAAAGTCGTTAATGCCCCGATTACATTAGGGTGAGTAATATCTTTTTTATGAAGACTAATTCCCTAGTAAAATGTTGTATCTCCAGTGTTTACATAATCAAATGCAAGAAGATTGTGTTAATTGATTAATATGAATTCTCAAATCATTTGTGATTAAAACTGCATTCTTGAAATTTTCTCTAACTTTTACAATCTGTGTAGTGTATTACATTGCTTTTTGGAAGTAGATGGCAGTGAATCCATAATTAATATTCCTTTGAATTTTAGTATGTTTTTGAAACAATGAGCATGTTGGGAGTTTTCTTGAAGTTGATAAATATTAGCTCATGAGCAAATACACACTTGCACGCACTTCTTTACTTATTTATTATCATTATTTTAAGGGGATAACCCAACCAAGCCACTCGCAAAGGATTTCTGGTTATTCATGCATCCTATGATTGTTGTGTAATGTAGTCTTATTACCTTTTGCCATTTCAGCTGTGGAATTGTTCAAACTGGTGATTTTTTGATTGCTGCGGCTCCTAATGGTCTATTTGGGCTTGGTATGGATAACTTATCCATCCCTAGCATTCTAGCGAGCAAAGGGCTTGCAGCAAATTCTTTCTCCATGTGTTTCGGTCCTGATGGAATTGGAAGAATGGTTTTTGGTGACAAAGGGACTCCAGCCCAAAAAACAACACCATTCAATCTTAAACAATCAGAGTAAGCTTTTTCAGTCTTTCCTTGCTTAATATGGACTGAATTCTGCTTTTCATTATTATTCCATTCCCCTTCTTAATCCTCTTCCAAAATTATTTTCCGGGTTTTCTACCAGCACAACTTATAATATCACCGTGACACAAATAATTGTGGGAGAGAACACTACGAATCTTGAGTTTACAGCAATCTTCGACTCAGGCACCTCATTTACATACTTGAATGACCCGGGTTACTCAGTTATTGCTAAGGGGGTAAGTTTATAAGATTTATGATCTTTTCCTGTATATTGTATCAATTACCTGTACAAGTCTGAATTTATTTTCTTTTCTTGCAGTTTGATTCTCAAGTATCCGAGCCACATTATCAACCGGAAACCCAGATCATTTTTGACTATTGCTATGAATTGAGGTGATTTTGGGTACAATCCATATGTCAACCACTCTCTTTTATTAATTATTATGAACTTGAAGGACTAAATATCACTCTTGCTGCAGTGCAAACCAAGAAAGCTTCAACACTCCTGATTTGAACTTGACTATGAAAGGCGGAGACCAATTTTATGTTAAGGCACCAATAATTGTAATTCCTCGCCAGGTGAGGTTCTACTAGTGGATCAATGTATGGAAGTTTCATGAGGGATGTTAGTGCTAACATCTTCCTATAACCTGCAGGGTGGATATGCATACTGTTTGGCTATTGTCAAAAGCACAGATATTGACATCATTGGACGTGAGTATCTTGATTACTTTGCAATATTTCGATTTCTTAGCCAGCCTGAATTTCGTTTTCTGTCATTGCCATTTTGAAATGGGTTTTTAACATGTTAAGCCATCTTTAAATATAAAAAAGAGTTGAAGGTAATGTACCAGAAGAAAGAAGAGAGCAGATAATTAAGTTTGGATAGAATATTCTATGGGCTAGCGGATAATCTATCTGTTTATTTTCTTTGTCGGGCTCCTTCCCAGTATAATATAGCCCCTGTTTGGTTGCCATTTTTTTTTGGAAAAATATTATTTTAAATAGTGATTTTTTGGAGAATATATGGTTAAGAAGTGGGGAAAAGTTTTGAGTTTACGTGTAGAATATTTTACTGTGTTGAGAACCGGGCCGGATAATAAAGATGAGAATAATATGAGCAATATGAAAATGATGGATCACAAAGAAAACAAGATTTACGTGGAAACCCAATTCCGGGAAAAACCTCGGGCAAAGATCGAGAATTCACTATACTCAATAGTAAAAATGTCAAGGGATCTCTCTGAACCAAACTAATAAGTTGGACAATTGGTCAATCACATTATGTGTTGTATATAAAATATTTATAATCATAGAATTCCTAACACACTAGAAGAATCTAATACAAATAAGAGTCTAACATAAGGTGAAGTCCTATCACAATGGTTGAGTTGAAATAGGAGTCCAAAACATTGATTTGACTCTTTGTAGTCTTCTACTTCTTCACGATTTATCCAAATCAAACAATCAACTTCAAATATATTTCCAAAAGTCAATTGATATTCTAACATTGTGAATGTGTGGTTGAAAATGAATACGTAGAAAAAGAGTTTTGAAATAATCTCAACGTGACTTGTTCTCGTTGTAATACCGTCTTGTTTTTAATCAAAATAATGCATATATAGCACACCATTGGAAATTTAACTTGGGTATCTTCTGGTGGAATTTGATTCGGAATTACATAATCCGATTTTAGAACCAAATTATATCATCATTGGTTTCTACCATCTGTTTTGATATTTATTTGCTAGTTGTATATATAACTTATAATTGGATTGTTCATTCCTGCCCCCAGAGAATTTTATGACTGGCTACCGCATAGTTTTTGATCGTGAGGAAATGGTTTTGGGCTGGACAGATTCCGACTGTGAGTAGTCTCTTATTGTCTCGTTCAATTTTTATTACGTGACCGAAAGCATGTGCGAAAGTGTTTACGAGTTTATTTCCATGGTCATGCACTTCGAGTTGAAATGCATATTGTTGATCTCAGGCTATGATTCCAATCCATCCAAGAATGTATCAAATATTCTACCAGTAAACAAGAATAACTCGACTGAAGCTCCTTCACCTTCTATTTTGGATCCACAAGACGCACTTGGGAATAAAACTCATTCTCCAGATTCAGCTCCTCCATCATCGTCCCCAACTGTTCCGACCCGACCGCTTATTCGAAACAGTGCAACACGCTTGACTTCCATTTCATGCAAGCTTGTGATGGCTATTTTTATCAATTATTTGATCATTCTTTTTCCTTGAGGTCTTATCGCCCCTTGTATATTGACATGAGCAACGTTTGTTTACCATACATCACACGTAATTTAGAAGTATTATGCCAATTTCCTTTTTGTGTATTATGATGGAGATTGTAATGACTATGTAGTTCGACTATTTGTCAAAATTGAGCACTTATTTTAGGTATAGAAATAAAGAGAGTTTGTGATATACTTTTGTGTACTTTATCACTCAAGACTCAAGCTTACATAGAAGTTTATTGGCAAAGAATATCTCATTTTGATGGTATATCCTTGTGCTCATCAAGCATACATAGAAGTTTATTGGCAAAGAATATCTCATTTTGATGGTATATCCTTGTGCTCATCAAGCAAATACAAGTCTTTTTCATATTACTAGTCTAGTCCATGCCCGTGCATTGCACGGGATGATGTTATTTTTAAGCATGCAAAATTCCTGTGCAATGAACTGATGATACGTAGAACATAAATTCAAAGGGAACAACGATACACGAAGTCTTAAATGAAATCGAACGACGACAACGAAAAAACATTACGAACTTATCGCAAACATCCGAATAAATTATTCACTCCTTATGGTTAAGGGAAATATTGTCTCGCTCATTACAATACTCCATGAATTTAAATCTCAAGTACGGGGTTTTTGCAGCACAGTACGAGTTACGGTTGTCTTTGTCCCGCAGGAACCATAAAGCAAAGAGGTGTAGCCGATCACCTTCCATAACATGACCGGACGACAAAAGATCGTCGACGCATTCACCGATTGTCATTCCTACCTTACGGTGTGAGCGCGCAATTGACGCAAGATCCGTTCCAACACTAACCATCTGATCAAGCGAAGCCGAAATCTCTCGTACACCATACATTTTCTTATTTGCTTTCCCCTTCCTGTGTTTGCTTTTTCTTTTGTCCCCACTATGATGTCGAGATGTATTTATGGAAGATGGAGCTCGACCTTCAACTGGGCTGCCACTGGAATCCGTAGCCTCCGCGTTAATGGGGAACTTGTCACGTCCATATTCTTTGTCGCTATCTGTGCCCAAATCAAAACCACGATGCGACAACTTTGTTGAGGACAACGCATACTTGGTCGAGTCGCCAGTGTCCCCGAACAATATGCCATACATGTCATAGATCTCGCTACAATTGAAGTTTTTATACTTCGCGTACTTTGGGTTCTCCTGCATAGAGAGGTTGACGACAAATAACGTTGGAAGCCAAAAGAAGTAATCATTTGCATTTACATTGTATCCATGGGCAAAAAAAATATAAGTCCGCTTGGGAATGCAAGCAGAACATACATACGATACTATTTGTTATCACATATTCTACATAAAATGGAGATACAACTATTTGTCGTTCATCATGTTCAATCAATACCAACACAATCAACATCATCGTAAACAACAAATAGCAACTCGAAAATGTTAAACTAATGTTGTGAGAAATAATCCATCTAGCTACATTGGATGGAGTCCAGTGTCTCATGTTTTATTGCCTAAGAGTATATTCGGATGAGTTGGTGTAGACAAAAGTAAACAATTACCTTAATTTTAGATTCCCACCAATGGTTCGGGGCATGAATTTTTCCGGTACCCGAGCGGTACTCAATTAAACAGGAGTTTGTGATCCGCACGTAGTTTATTCCAATAATTCTTCATCTGCGACGTAGTCCAGTCCTTTCCCGTCGAGGCGTTGAACATCTCTGCTATACGATGCCATCCTTTTGAGGAGAAACATTTGCCTCGTCGGTGGCCTTCTGCTATGACAAGTTCGCAGGTGTCGATGAATACTTTATGCTCTATCTGGTTCCACCGCGCTGTCTTACGCACTACGCCCCGTGCTACCTGGGACTTGGAAGGGCTCCCACCAGTGAACCGCTGCAATGGGAAACACCAAGGTAAGAGTTAGGTAATATAGACTTACCAAACCGGGGATAATAATATATAGAAGTATTCAATTTCATGTCTGATGTCCAATGAGCAATTAAAGTCATGACCAAGATGTATTAGCACAAATGGATGAAAAAATAAAGAAGCCTCTAATATTTGTTCTAGGATTAGGCGCTAACTTATTAGCATAATTTGATTTTAACCAAAAACGGGTCACAATTCCAAAGCAGATTCCGTCTACGTTGAAGGGGTCCTACAGTAATGGCGGGTATGCTGTAATTTGTCGACAAATCCTGGAATTTGGAGTTCAACCCATGTGCATAAAATTACATAATTGGTACATTTGTAACAAATTGACAAAAAAGTGGCCGAAAATCGGTCGGATGAAGAATTGCTTACCGTTTGGTCGGGTGAACTTTGCCGGAGGGAGAAGTTGGTTTCCATTGAAATTCTTCACGATTTCGTGCTAGACGACAAATTTTTGGCCTGAGAAAGCTCCAGATAGATAGAAATATTTAGACAACATAAATCAAAGAAGAAGAGAACATAGGGACTATATTATCTTCCATGAGGTAAATACTTAGATAAAATACTAGTCGAAAGAGTGAATTGTATACTTTAGTTGGCAAAGTGAAGTCAATAAAGAACAAATGGTCAGAGAAGGGAAAGAAATGAGTACTAACATTATGGTCAAAAGCACTTTTGATTACATATCTAGGTCAATGAATTGCCTCCCCAGATAAATACTAACTTCAATATATTACCAATGTTAACCAAGTAAGTAATGCGTACAAAGTTAAGCAAAAAGATCCAGCAATAGATAATCTAAGCACATGCATCTACTGGAGACAAGCAGCAAGGAAAGAATAGGAAAGAAAAATTAAGCCCCCATTTGGCACCCATTTTTTTTTCTCTTTCTTCATTTCAACCACATTCTATCAATAAAATAATATTACACATAAACCTAAAAATTCTCTTTACTTTTAAACCACACATTCTTCCATCAATCATTATTCAAAAACACATTTTTCTACTAAAATGTGTGTCAAACACCCCCTGAATGTGGTTTGCTTGTTTGTTTAAATATCAGAAGAAAACTGCTTAACAAAATTTTAAAAGGATTAGGAATGAATTGAAGTAAATCGAAACAATACTAAAACCTACTTCTCAAATTCAATAACCCCTAATTTATCAACAAGGAAAAATGGGATCTTGACTAAATAAATTAGGCAATATTCCAACCCATAAAAACTTCATAAGATATTACAAGAATTATAATCATAAGCCACAAGACTATTGGCTAATTACCTTATTAAGGAACTGTTGAATTTGCTGTAGTTGAGACTGAAGAAGATGAAGGTGGGAACTCTCTGTACAATTGTTGCACAAAAAGAACAGAACAGAAAATCAAAAATTAAACAGTAAACTGAATGATAGTTTTTTATTTCCAAAAGCAATGACATAACGTCGTTTACATTGTAAATGTATAGTACTAAATTAGACAGGCTTGAAACCCTGTCACGTATAAATGATGAGTAAAGCTAAAGCTCATATCCACTCTTTTATAGAATGCAATGATAAATATCAGAAGAAGACTGCTTGAAAATTTTAAAAGGATGACTATAATCGAAATTATGAAAAGAAGACAAATTTCTGTATAGCATTAGGAATGAATTGAAGTATATCGAAATTCAAGCTCAAGAATGTCCACCCATCCATCTTAATTTAATCAAAATTGGAAATAAGCAAATTATTTTCAAAATAAATAACTTAGCTAAACATGCTCTCCTCCCATCCAAAATCTTTAGTAACAAGAGTCACATTATGGCAACATGACTAATATTTTTAAACATTTACTCTAGATTACAAATTCCAAAATCTCTTCAAGTTCGCAACTTCCAATAACAATCATGTATATTATTTATACAATAACCACAAATGACAACTACCCACAAACTGCAACAGCAAATAGAAACTAACATCGAGAAGATAATCAAATTCTAATATAGAAAATTTAACAAACAACCCAGGAAAACATTCTTAACAAAAAATGCACAGTCACTCAATAAAATGAAAGCAGAATACAATTGATAGCTAACAAAGACACAATATTGGGGATTTTTTTCTTAACGGGCCATTGAATCCGTTGTCTTCAAGCATCAAACGCTGGTCGACGGGGGCCGAGACGGTTTTATTTGGCATGAAATTTTGGTTGTTCGATTGGCTCTAAGAACGGAAATTGACAGCTTGAATGTAGCGGCAAGTGAGAATCTGAGAAAGGTGTTTTAGAGAGTTGGGAAACTTAACCCAATGCAAATAGAGGGGTCTAGGGAGAGAGATGGAGAGAGGAGAGAGGTGATTAGGTTGAACAGAGAGAAAGGCGATAGTGGGGTACTCTGAAATCGGAGGTGTCTGAGATTGGGGCAAGAAGCGACTGCACAATGGAGACGGTAATTATTAAATTAAAATGCAAGAAAAGTGGTTATATTACTCCCACAATGACCAACCACATTTTAATTGTAGTTAAACTCCTTAATCTTTGCTCATTATGACAATTATTTTCTTAACTTTTCTCCATTGAATTCTTATCTTCAACCTTCTATTAATTAATATATCTCGTCCTTGATGATTATTCATATCAAAATATTTTATTATCATGCTTTGAAATGACGGATAAATAATTTTTTGCACGTTTTATTTATTTTAAATGTGATGAGAAAATAAGTTATTTACGTCATTTCAATGGACTTTTGGATATAAAGTTGTTATCAAATACAATATGCATTAAATAATGGAAAGTTTGAAAATAAGAATGATATGAAAAATTATTAGAGGCACAAGTGCTATAATGAGCAATGATTAAGAACCTTAAATACAATTAAAATGTAGTGTCAAAAATAAAAATTGTGGTGTGAATATAATTACTCAAAACAATATTCGCAAAAGCAACAACTTCAGTATATCGATTCAAGAACCCAACAGGAAAACCCATAAAACTAATCCACATTTTTGAGTTAGGCCCCGTTTGATCTACATTATTATCTCATTAAAATAAAAAATATGACCGTTATCCATCATATCAACATTTAAATTCAAATTTTCTATATATTGTGTGNTACGAGAACAATAAAATAAAATAGAACTTAACCAACTTTTAACAAATTAGATTTTTATCAAACATGTCCTTAGGGGCCGTTTGAGCCACATTTTTTTTTCATTAAAATGAAAAATATGACCGTTATCCATCATATCAACATTTAAATTCAAATTTTCTATCTATTGTGTGGTTAATAATGGCTATATTTTTCATTCTCAGGGCGTGTTCGGTAGAGATTAAAATTGAAAAATTAGTCGTTATTGCTGACTTCTATTAGACGAGTGAGACCCAATAACTGTCATTTTCAATTTTTATTGAATTTTAAGCTGTACCGAACATGACCTCATTCGACAATAATTTGGCTCAAACAGTGGCTAAATAAGGAAAAAAAGGGTTTAATTAGAACTAAACCCGAGAATATACTAAGATTACCTGAAGAAGGGTAATGAATTTATATTCCATTTCTTAATTAGCTAAGTAAACCTACCCCATATAAGAATAGAAAATTAAAGAGAGTGTTCTGAAAAAAATGATGAAAATGAAGAAATTATTACCTTGGATTCCGTCGGAGTGCAGGTTGAAACGGGAGTCACCCGCAATTATTTTAGAGAGATATATATATCAGACAACGACGTCGGCTTAGAAAGGATGAAAGTGAATTAATGGTTGTGGAATTTTATGAAATGTGGCTGAAGTAGAGAGTAAGGGAGGAGGTGGTCTCTGTGGTGCACGGAATGCACTCTCCGTGCACCACAGATAAATATACATATATATATATATATATTTTTTTTAATACACTGATCACTCAGAATGATAATTATTAATGGTAAGGAGTATTATTTTTTGCTCATATTCGTCTATGTGTCCATGATGCACGGAGATTTTTTTATTTTTTTTACACTAATCATTCAAGATCATAATTATTCCATAACGTATTTTTAATCAACGTGTCCTTTTAGTCATATATTACTTAATTGTTAAGGAATACGTCGCTAGTTTTTTTTTTCTCCTATATATGCAACAGTGATTCCATGGTGCACGGAGAGTCATGGAGAAAGCACAAATGAATAGTGATCATGGAAGCATTCAAAAATTCCGTCTAAGAGGTATGTCCACAGATATATGCATGGAGAATTCAGTGCTTCTAATCATATTACTTAATTGTTAAGAAATACATCATGCAATTTTTTTTTTGTCCACAAAGCGGTCAATAATTACGGCGACGTAATCGTGTCCTTTTAGTCGTGTGTGTGTGCGCGCGCGCGTACACACTTAGGGCGTGTTTGATAGATATTAAAATTAGATTAAATTTGAAAAATTAACTGTATTGTTGATTTTCATTAGTGAGACCTAATAACGGCTATATTTTCAATTTTAATCCGATTTTGAGCTGTACCAAACAAGCTCTTAATTATTAAGAAATACATCATGGAAGTTCTTTTTTGTCATGCACGTTTTTTTGTCCTATATGCAACAGTAACATGTGAGGTGAAATCGCAAATGAATAGTAATCCCAGAAGTGCATCTTTTAAGAGAAGGGTGATTATTCTCATAAGTCATTTGAAAATACAGTGAAACATCCTCAATCTTGAAAACTTGATGATTTCCTACAGATTTAGAACTATCGCACGAAAATTGAAGATAAATAAACAAAAATATAAAAGATGAACAAAGATAAAAGTAAATAGGCAGACACCACCAGAATGCAAGAGTCTAGTGTAAGGGACAAAAGATGGTAAAATCATGATCATCAGTATGCTCAATTCCCACTTCTAGAGCCTAACTGGTTCTTTCAACCAATCTGCTGCTAATCCGGTCATAAAATCCTTCCAGCGTTGTCTATCTGCAAGAGAAAGCACAAATATTCGAACTTTTAGGATCAGTACAATTTATAATATGTGGCTATTGAATGAATAGCATGTCCCCAGTTCCGGGATAAGAACAAGTAAAATTTCCATAAGCTTCACAGGATATAGTTAGAATAACTAGAACAATAGCTTATGCACCACGACATGAGTATAATCCAGATGACATTTGAGAAAAAGAAAAAAGTGAGAACATATTTTATACAATGTAAAAGCATTGATACTCGATGCACATGTCGAAAGTTTCATGTGTGTGCATACATGTAACGAAATCAAGCAGGATGGCGAGTTATATGAAAAAATAAACGGAAAAGTGAATGGGAATAATTCAGATCAGTTCTTTTCAACATACCAAGTTGAGTTTTTTGGACCAGAGAAAACTCAAAACAATTCAGAAACTACTTGGTTGTCTTTTCGTCACAACTCCTTCAAAAATCCCATCAATTCCGAAAACAGCTTTTACTTGCCGATGATCAATTGCCCCTGGTAGCTGGAATGAGATGGAGAATTCCCCAGGTGGACACAAATTTTGTGATAGCATTATAAATACCATGTTCTTCTTCTGAATTGTTTGTTGGCCGGTTGATGTAACACCCTTAATCATCACTTTCCCATCAGGCTCAAAATCACAAGTGAAAGTGTCTGCAGTAACAGAGTGAATAATAGCATTTAATGAACGTCAGTGTATAAGAGATTTACTTTTCACATGCTACTTAAAAAGAAATAGTTAGAAGATAATATCTGTAACTTCAAAAACATTTCAATTCTTCACAACACTAAAGGCAGATATCGCCATATTGGTAAATATAAGTAGGTTCATAATTCGGAAACACGTGTGATTTCAATACTATGCAATATAAACATCATAAATCGTCTCTCAATCGTATGAAGGTGCTGGCCTTTCATCCTTGATAGTATACTATACCAGATGCATGAGGAGAAGCTTTAGACTCAAAGGAATCTCAGATACAAACTCAAATTCCCGGCAAATGCCAGGCATAAGTCATCTTAACACAACTAGAAATACAACACACTTTAATCAGACTGATTTAAGCGAGAGATTTAGGCCTATTGTATGGTAGGTAAACAAAGCTGAAATACATGATACTGAACTGCTATAAAGTCATCATGCCCTTATGAGATATAAGGTGGGGTAGCAACTAATGCATAACAGATTAGTAACAGTAATGCCAGCATATTCTAGGTTTTATAACATTGCATCACAAATATATTATTCATGTTTATTTCTGATTTCTGATTATCACATTTAAGGATTTGGGTTTTTCTGGCCATAAATAATCGAATATTCTTGGGCTTCTAGTAGTTCTTTAAGGTTAATTTATAGTACCTGGATAACTTTTGTTTGTTTCCTTAGTCCTTCAGAAGTTCTTCATATCAAATGGCGAAATACAATTAATGGAAGAGATATCCATCCTCACGCGAATCTGATGAAGTAATCCAGGCAAAAGAACTACCATGTTTATAGCCCATCGGATGAGAAGAATAGTACTCTCACAAGCAATATCTAGTGAAGTACTTATGGCCAAAGATTCAGCATTGCACTGACCCAAATAGACCAGGAAATAGCCAATGTAGAACATGTCAATGAGATCAACAGAGATTGTTAGTGATCTTCGTCAATCTCTGTCGATCTCATTGACAGAACATATTCATAACTCTTACCTTTTTTACTACTACAAAACTTCCCAACATTGTGTTCGCAACAAATTCATAGAAGTGAATGGCAAGATAACAGGTTCTCCCAACAACAAACAATTTCATCTAGATCCTCAAGCAAAACTGGAAAGCAAGAACGAGAGCAAATGTGTTTTACTCCTTAGCAACCACATAACACAACTACCAGGGGATAAACTCTTAAGACGAGCTCTTCTCTGACTGTCATTGGTGTTAATTTTGTCGAGAACAAGAGACCAAGTTCATGCTTTTACCTTGGAAGGGATTTTAGATTACCATAAGGATGATGTCATAGAAAAAGAAGAAGCCAAATGAGTTATAAAGGAGAAAATGATTTGCAAGAAACAAGTAACTACACTGTCTAGGGTCCAAGTTCTACAGTATGGGAAAGGCACAAGATTAAAGGACTATCCTTTTACAGCCTTGTATCATTATTTTTACAATATCTTAGTTCATAACTTCAAATAAGAATGATCAACTTCATTTTTTACAATATTTACATCCTTCAATGTTTTAGTGTGACTGTGTTTCAATTTTCCTGGTACATAACAAATATCATGGGATAAATGCTTACGGGGTATACTCTTCTGTAACAAGTCATTGGTGTCACATTTTTCAATAAATATAAATCAAGTAAATGCTTTTGCCTCGAAGTGGATTTAGATTTTTATATGGAGAAGATGAGTGGGAAGTGGGAATAAATCACATATGAGAATACTTACTAGAAAAAGTACCGAAACTATTGAAGTATAACTACTCGCAAGAAAAATATTGAAACTATATTAAGTCCAAGTACTACGGTTTGGCAAAGAAGAAAGATAAAAGCACTCTAAGATACACTGACACCCTCCCGGCGAGTCGGTGTCCAACACGTGTTGGACATTGACAAGACACCAACAAGTCGCCGACACTTTATCGATACATCGTTGACATGCCGGAATTAAAAGAAAAAAAAAACATACTTTACAATATAAAAATTTATATTAGTTAATTAGCATGTTGGGAATGCATTAGGTCAGTACTCTTTTGAAAAATTGCATGTTGTGTCTTGGTGACACTCATGTCGGCATAGGTCTTCCTAGAAAGCACTATGTCATCTATAATGCAAAAAACATATATATGATTTTAACAATAGTCCATGAGTTCCAATAATAAAGATCATGTGGTCAAATAATAAAGATCTTTTGAGAGAATTTTCTTACATTTTTATGATTTCTTAGTCCTTAAAAATAAACACATGTACTTTAATGTTAACTTTGTTGGGAACCAGCAAGATTATGGCACCACTTAGGGATTCATGTTTATGATATTATACAAATTTGAAACATTGATATTTATCACATGCTTAGTAGTCCACCTATATAAAAGATATCCTATTCTTTAGAGTAAGAGTAAGAGACAAGTGACAATTTGGCATTATGTACACAAGTATTAGATGAAAAAAATGAACCATGCTATTTTGTTTGGTTCATTCATCCATATCCCCTTCTAAATCTCCTTTTTATTAATATTTTATTTTGGCACTAAATCTCCACTCATTGCAGGACTATATTTCCAATTCATGTTAATCTTATTTGAATGGTAAGTTATCGTGGATACTATCGAAAAACCTAAAATGATTTCACTCAATTTCCTTCAACCTCTTGAAGAACTACATGGTTACCAAAGTTGCTTTGATTCTCATAGTTCAAGTTTTAACACTTCAATTAATAATATGTATGCAACTTGAGATGAGATTGATCACTCAGGTTCGGGTACATATGCATTGACAATATAGAGTTTAAGAACAAAATGGGGAACATAAGTGATTTAATTCAATTTCTTATATATTAGATGCATTATTACACGTATCAATATCATTCACTAATTTCCCAAAAGAAAACAAAAGAAGCATAATCAGCAGTGCAAAAAGATGACTGTTCGACTCCTACAAGATACTAGAATATGATTGAAAAGATGTTAGTCAGACATGAAACTTACTTTCAACCCTTGAGACGCCTGGTAGTGCTACACGGAATACATATTTATCCTCAGATTCACCAACATCTACAGCTCCTATAGGTGGTCCCATCTTTCCCGATGCAGCACTCCCAGAGAGTACAATTCCACTTCTGGTAGCAGCTAAAATGTTGCTCCACTCTTCATTAGTTGTGCAAGAAGGCATAAATACCATAGCAGGGTGGTTACCAATGGGAGGCCTGGAATTAACTTGTGGGGATGGAATGCCATCTATATCTGTTGGTGCTGAAGCGGAGCCTGGAGGTGGACCAGAGTATGGAACACAATTAAGAGGAGGCACATCAAGTACATGAAACTGACGGTGTAATGGCCTCGTGCCATTATTAGTATTATTTTGTGTCCAAGATGAGTGAGGAGCCCTGAAAATTCAGTTAAAGGCATGATAAATAAGAATACATGGGAAAAATACAATGACTCCAAAAGAAACTTCTTACTTTCCAAATAAACATTTATTAATCAATAAATATTATTATATCACTGATACAGATATGAACAAAGATATTCAGCACAAGCAAGGAGTGTAGCCACAGAAAGTAATTTATACAATACGCCCGTAGATTCATCATGTAGCTTGGAACAAAGCTCCAGCTTAGGACTGCACATGAATTAATTCAACATTCAATATGTTGTTATACAAGATAATGAGACACTCTTCGAAGTTTCCCTGGACTGATTGGACTAAAATACTTGCAACAAGAGGAAATTAGATGTGTGCTGTCGTCCTAAATACTAGATGATCTGAATAATGGAAGAACAACTGCTGAAATATGAGATCAGACGAAGGGATATGAGTGCAATTAGAAGCTCAAACATGCGAAGGTGAAGAATGACATTTGAAGCAGAGTTGAATAAATAATGAAGTTTTTTCACCTCCACGAAACATGGTTTTCATATTAGATCATTCACTTAGTAATGCATGGATTTCATGGAAGTAAGCCTACGTTTGGCTTATGATTATAAATTGTTTATAAACATTTAAGCCACTCGAGGGAGCCACATGTATTACCCACTTAAACACCAATCATTTCTATCTATCTATAATTTAAGCCATTTACAAACACTTCACAAACATGCTCTAAATCTTACTTTAAAAATTTGTTGGCTGCCTTCTGAGACTTCAGAAGACCAAAGACCCCACCATCTGAACATGTGATGGAATAATACACAACCGCAACTCTGTTTCCTCGTAATGGAACATGAGTTGCATAGTAACATTGAATAGTATTCAATTCAAGAAGAAACTATATCCAGATTATTGTCAGCGCTTTCATTGTCAAATTTATTTATTTTTTGGAAAATTTTTAACATACCATAAGCCAAGCAGTGTGGTTGATTTTGTGACGACTAAAGAGAGAAGTATAGCTCAAAGTTTGAATATGTCATACGTAGGAGTCATATTCTAAAAAAAGAAAAATCATTTCATACCCATTTTTTTAGCAGCCACTGAGATCATTAAGTAATATCTACGTAGTCGTTAGAGCTGTGATTTTGAGAGTTAAACTCTGTTAAATCTACCTATTGAGAGCTTATAGTAAGCTAAACAAGACAAAGCAAGTATTCTTGGATGCTTTGATGTTTCAAAGGTATATGAAACAATCTTAGAAGAAGAACTTTAGCTGTTGTTGTTTTGTCATTGACTGATGGTACGATTTGTCGCTATTGTAATCTCTCAAACAGGTGCTCCGAAGAGTGAATGTAGGATCACCTAATCTGAACACTGTAAACGCATGTTCTGGTGAGGCTTATTTGGAGCTTATAAAAGGTTTAAAGTCATAAGCCTAAAATCACAAACATTTATATGAACACATTTACAAGCAAATACATTAACAAACACAAATGACTATACCCAGTACATGAACAAACAGGAAATCTACACTCCAAAAAAAATAAAAAATAAAAAACAAAAATAGTAAATAAATCAATAAAACAGAAGGCATTCGATTAAAGCACTTTTAATTTATTAATAAACTACCCTTTTCAGGAGAACATCAACAGATGAAATATTTAATGCAAAACAAAAATTAATCAGCATAAAATGTGAGCGAAATCGACCAATGACTAACCTCGGAAAAGGCGAAGAAGACATCGGAGAGCTGCTGAACAACAGTCAAAAGGTTCAAACTTCAGAGATTTCTGGGCGAGAAAATATAGGAAATTCGACTCATTTCAGGTACATATAGCTGTATGTAATTCGCAGATGAATATCATGAATTGCAAAAAGGGAGAGAGCAGTGAGTTATATAGGTGTGATCTGATACAGTATAATATTTTAATCAGGACAACTGTACGATAGAGAAAAATATTATTTGTACATTACCATCAGCTAACAGGTGACTCGAGCAATTTAGGGTTAGACAAATGTTTTTCAAAATAATAAGAAACGAAACTAATAGAGCAAAATGTACCACACACAAATTCCGTCGATAATGATTTGATCGATCATTAAATGAAAATTATGATTGTTCGTAATTAGTGATCTATCTTTATTAATTTGGTCGATCATTAAATGAAAATTATGACTGTTCATAATTAATGATCTATCGTTATTGATTTCAACGACACAATTGTATGATGTCGCAATTATCAGTGGCGCTTCAATAACCATAGTCAATTATTAATGACAATATAGTCGGGAATGTTAGCAATCATTGACATTCATTGAAAGTTGAAGGACTAAAGAGAAATATATTTTAAATTCTTATGGCCCCGTTCGATAATGATTTAAATCCAATTAAAATTGAAAATATGGTTGTTATAATGTTATTAGGTCACACTCGTCTAATAAAAGTAAACAATAACGGCTAGTTTTTCAATTTTAATTCGATTTTAATATCTACCGAACGGGCCCTATATTTTTAGAACAATAATTCGATTTGGGTAATCGGCGCAAAACATCCCTACTACCTTTGCTGGCTTTTGTGCAAAACGTTCGTACCTTACGTTTTTAGGCGCATAACGTCCACACTTTTCACATTTTTTGCGCTCCTTTTGACCAATTTTTAACATACAGTCATATAATATCGTAATTAAAAAAATAAATTTAATTATATTCTAAAATTAGAACAACAGTTCGATCATTGACAAAGTCGTCGATATCAATGTGCAATCATTTTACATTCTATATGTGAATTAACCAGTGTTCTAAAAAGCGTAAAGCGTGGCTAGGCGTGGAGGCCAAGCTTCAAGCTTTAGGAGCTTAGGCGAGCCTAGGCGAAGCTTAAGCGTAAATAATTAGTGATCTATCTTTATTGATTTGGTCGATCATTAAATGAAAATTATGATTGTTCATAATTAGTTATCTATCTTTATTGATTTGGTCGATCATTAAATGAAAATTATGACTGTTCATAATTAGTGATCTATCTTTATTGATTTCAACGACACAATTGTATGATGTCGCAATTATCAGCGGCGCTTCAGTAACCATAGTCAATTATTAATGACAATATAGTCGGGAATGTTAGCAATCATTGACATTCATTGAAAGTTGAAGGACTAAAGAGAAATATATTTTAAATTCTTAGGCCCCGTTCAATAATGATTAAAATTCAACTAAAATTGAAAATATAGCCGTTTTTAGGTCTCACTCGTCTAATAAAAGTAAACAATAACGGCTAATTTTTCAATTTTAATCCGATTTTAATCTCCACCGAACGGGCCCTATTTTTTAGAACAATAATTCAATTTCGGTAATTGGCGCAAAACATCCCTACCTTTGTTGGCTTTTGTGCAAAACGTCACTACCTTACGTTTTTAGGCGCATAACGTCCACACCTTTCACATTTTTGGCGCAAAATGTCCTTTTGACCAATTTTTAACATGCAGTCATATAATATCGTAATTAAAAAAAGAAATTTAATTATATTCTAAAATTAGAACAACAGTTCGATCATTGACAAAGTCGTCGATATCAATGTGCAATCATTTTACATTCTATATGTGAATTAACTATATCAATGCATTTTTAAAAAATTAATAACAGGTGAAAGATTTATTAATGAATAATGACCTTAAATCTTAAATTATTATTTTATTACCTATGACTTTTCGATCAAAAATATTTATCATTTTATTTTTATTTGTTATTAGTAATAGAATATCTATCTGTTGATTAAATTTATTAAACTATTTTTAATAATTTGGGTAGGTTCATTTTTAAATGGAAAATTTAGTTGTTTTTTCTCGAATTCATTCGAGTCCTTTCACTTCATCATATACATAATTTTTTCTATTTTCATTTTCTACGCAAACTGATATATTTTTATTAGTGATATTTTGTAGTTTTTTTTTTTCTCTTTTACGAAGCTTTCTCGTATAAAAATATAATTCATCCGCAATAGATGCCAATAAATTAGGGCCTGTCTGATATTGATTTTCAGACCGTTGCAACACATTTCAGCCGAAATCTTTGACCCTTTCTTTCACAGTGGATCCTATGAATTTGAATAAAACGATAAAAAAAATCACTACAAACTCGGAAAGAAGCAGAAACAGACAGGCACTAAGCATACATTCTTAAAAAAAATTCGGTTGCAAAATCTCTCTAATTTAAAATGAATAAACAATTGAATTTTAACAAATGAAAAGTAACTTTTTATTGTCTTATTCGTTCATATTAATAAACAAATAAAAAGTAACTTTTTGTTGTCTTAATTTAATTTTCTCGGCCCAAAGTTGATTTACTTATAAGTGAACAATTTAAAAGTTTAGCAAAACATGGAGTTAATTGTTTGAACGGTCA
>CAIGRS010281682.1:0-10152 GCA_903798395.1 Fraxinus floribunda
AGTTTAATATCTTAGAAAGAGAGAATCTCCTATTTTTTTACTTAAAAAAAAAAAGAATTTGATGATTTGATTCTGGAGGAGAATACATGTCCACGAAATTTTCTCAATATCTTATTTTCAGAGGCATTGTTCATTAGAGATCTTAAGCGTATACTCGTGGAATAGCTAAGAGGAAAAATAGATACTCAAAATGTATTACGAGGCATGGGAACAATACAAATGTTTGTTTTGATAGTGTTCAAAACACAGTCTATGAAAATGGCTCCAGGTTCAGTCATATGGTTGAATTCAGCTAGTAGGGCCGTTAACTCTACCAGTGATGGGTCAGTTACAAAGAGGACAGTGGATCAGGTCTATCAAATAATGGAGGATCTAGTCATTTTGCTCAATCAATTGAAGAAGTGAATTACATGTAGAATTTTTAGAGACGGCAAAATAATCCATATTTCAATACATACAATCTAGGTTGAAGATGTAAATTACATGCAGAATTTTCAAGGCACTTTCAGAAGAATGATAATTGACCTTTCCAAGCGATACTGAAACAAATCCCAAATAGTAGGTAATAGCAGTAAGTATTGTATAGAACGAGCTAATTAAGGTAATTACTACATGAAGTTGGGTTCAGCTTCTAGAAATTGCAATTAAGAAATAAGTGAAAGTAAATGAAAAAGGTACCTTTTATAGAAGCAAGTGGATTGATCTGAACAGTCAGCAAAAATAGTTCTAGATTGGAAGTTCAATAATCTACAGGCTAAGACAATCATTCCCAATTAGACTTATGAGCCCATGTCTTCTTTCTTCAGAGATTGCAGAAAAAGAAGCTCGAATAACAATTTGAGTTCTTGGACATGGTAAAAAAGTTCCACATCAACATACTGTTTATCCATGCAAAGTTCTTGAAAGACATGATATCAAAGAAAAGAAATCTTCTAGAATTTGAAGTAGTGGCATTAACAGAAGAGACCAGTGCAAGGTTGCAAAATAAATTGCCCTCCCAAATTCAATGACTTGGACTTTCACTTTACCTATTTCACTAAGAAATTTTTTTTTTTTCGTTTAGGACTTGAACTAAAAGAAACAAAGGTGTCACTACATCTAGCAGGTAGAAACATGAAATATCCAGAGGCAAGGATGGGGATGTACTAATGAAAGTTGGAAAACCGATATTCCAGATGGACTTCATTGTTTTTGGCATAAAAAAAAAGATTGAAATATTCCAATAATCTTGGGTTGACCCTTTCTAGTAACCGGTCGAACCTTGATTGAAATAAAAAATTATGAGTTGACCTAAAGGGTGGAGGATGAACAAAAAGTTTTTAAATTACACAATCCATTCAAGCAACTAGTAGAGATGAGAATGGAGAGTTTAAGTTTTGGAGAGCAAAATTAGGATGTAATGCTAAGAATTGTAAAGAACACAAGGTCAAAAAAATCTAACTTGAAAACCATGATTGACACCACCACAAAGTCTAGCTAAAGACTTATAATTCTCCTCTTATTTGTTTTTGAAGATCTGTTTGGTTCTAATCATGTGTGTATCTGTTCGCCGAAGTATTAACTCCTATACATTGTTTCACTCAAATTGAGCCACTTTTTCCTGCATTCCTAATACCCAATATTCATCACCATGTACCTCAATTACATTCTTAGGCTCAATATGTGAGGTAAAGCACACATTCTCAAGTTCTGTTGCTAGTCTTCGTATCGTCATCATTCCATCTCCATGGTCATAAAGCTTGATGTGGATGTGATTTCTAGATACAAGTAAGATGTTGCTTTCTATTTTGCAGTTCATTGTCTTCTTCTGGAGAGTCACTACCTATAGTATCTGGTTTAGATTCAGAAGCATCGGTTGCTGAAAGTTCTTTCTGATTGTTATTTCCAGAATTCGCCGCACTATTTTCCTAAATATTCTAAGTGTTTTTAATATGTGCTTCTAAATTCTGAATCTCAGGTTCCTTCATGTTTTCCTATGAGCTTCAAAACTCCTCTTATTGCATTGAGTTTAGTAAATTTGGTAAAATCTCTGTAGTTTAGGTGTCCTAACCATTTGTGCCAAAGGTCTGTAGAGTCAGCTTTTGAAACATGACATGAAATTTTAGATTCAAGCAACTAGCATTTATCACTAGACCTAGTACCACATATGACACAGCTATTATCATTTTCTAGAATTGTACATGTACTTTCAGTGAACAATACCATGAGCTCATTATCACAAAGTTGACCTATTTAGGTGAGTTTTTATGTTAGCACCATATAGAACATTGTTGAATATAGTTGACATTCTTACTTTCATATTTTTTGTTTTAGTAGGCTAGATATTTTGTATCTTAAGTCGTAAGTTTAAGTGTTCAATTTGATAACTTCATCTTTGTATAAGTTATCTTAGTTAGATCTTTTTTATAGACGGTTTTTAGATTAAGAGGTAGAAAAAACATCTTTGTAATTTATATAACCTTAACATGTATTGGAATGAAAGTGTGCAAGTGAATGCTTCAATCTTTTTTCTTAAAATACTCTCAGAAAAATAGAGTTCTTTCTAAGGCTGAAAAAANCTTAACATGTATTGGAATGAAAGTGTGCAAGTGAATGCTTCAATCTTTTTTCTTAAAATACTCTCAGAAAAATAGAGTTCTTTCTAAGGCTGAAAAAACACAACATGACTGTAGCAATCCCGGTAAGTTTCTTTGCATATATGGTAAGTCTAGTGAATATTCAGTAAGTTAAGTGTATATCCGGTGAGTTGAACAAAACAGTTAGGAGTGTTAAATCCGGTTAGCATATTATAAATCCGGTAAGTTCCACTCTTTGATTCATAAATTCCAACAAACATCATTCAAAACAAGTAATCCATCTATCATAAAAATATCAACACCCTCAATTTTAATTTAGCCACCATCTCAAAAAAGTAACTAGTCTACCCGCATGACTTTTGAAGTTGGTTAATATGGAACGGTTACCAGTCATGTGTCTAGATCAGCCATAATCGAAATACCAAGAGCTGGCATAATAAATTTATAGGCTATACTAACAACATAGCAACTAAGGTCACTTTTTCTTAATTAAATTTGCCTTATTCTAGCCTTAGAATTTTACTTTAAAGTGTTAGCAAGCATGCTAATTCTTTTTGTGACAATGTTTCTTTTGAGATAAACAATGAAGTGAATCATGTCCATACACACTATGAAAACTACATCTGATAGTGTACTATGTCTCACCCTTCTGATTTTAAGAGTGATGCTTTACCTAATTACCTAATGATATGATCTGAATCAAGTGATTGGAGGTAGTCAGAACTTGAGGGTATGAGTCAGACATTGATACTATCCTTTTGTGGGGTTTTGTCTGGTACTTCAGTTGCAACTTCAAATGTCTCACCTATTGATTTATTATATCTAGCTTCTTTGACAAACTTCAACTAACTCGATTCGTTCTCCTTTCCTTTCCCTTCGTAACTTAAGCCTTATTTGATAATCGAGGATTTTCCATAGCTAAGAACATTACGGGCGAGAGGATCCAATGGTCAGTTGTATAACTCTTTCCTTGGTGTAGCTTAATTCAGCAAAGAGCTCTAAAACTTGATTTTCTTTTTTCCTTCAGAACTTGGATAAAGCTTTTTTTACTGTAACCAGAACCCTTTCTTCTTCAATGAACTCCGTCATTGCAAGAAGTGTAACATTCTTTTTTTTTGTTCAGTCTACAGATTCCTTTTTCAGCGTCAGGCAATCTAAACATAAATTACTTGGTTTGGCTTATCTGTATTCAGTGAGTTTGGAAATGCAAGCAACATTTGCAGTGAGTCAAATTGAAGGTTGCAAATAAATGAGGTTACCTGTTTATCATAAGTTTTGTCCTCCTTGAATGATTTTAACTCTTTGTCCTCATCTTCGCTCCATGTGATGTTCATTGCCTTTTTATACCAAGACTTCTCTAGTGTGTTTGCACATTCAGTAGCTATGTGTCCAAATCCTTCACATTCATGGCCTTTAATACGATTATGAGTTCTCTCCATAGATGAAGTTGGATTTTCCCTTGAGTTCTTAAAGAACTTCTTCTATTGTGGTTGTGGTTTTAAAATTCTTCATTTTTTATTGCTCCTTATGAATTTCTTAAACTATTTGGTGAGCATTCATCAGTTTCACTTTCTTTATCCTCTTCTTCCTGAACATCTTTGACTTTGAAATCACCTCCGAATCTTTTTCTTTTTTTTTTCTCATATGAAGATGAACTCATATGTCATTAAGGAGCCTACCAACTCCTACACCTTTATGCTTTCATTCTTTTTACTCTATCCAATGGCAGTTACTTTTTAATGGATTCTATTAGGTAGTGATATAAGAATCTTCTTCATTATTTTGCTTTCTGAATATTTATTCCCCAAAGTGTACGCCAAGTTGGTAATATCATTGAGCTTGGCGTAAAAGTTCTTGATATATTCATCATCTCTCATTGTCCGTTGTTCAAGTTCAAGTGTAAGCATTTGAAGTTTTGAATACTTCACAATGGAAGTTTCTTCATGATCTACTTGTAGTATATCTCAAATTTCCTTAGCTAATTTGCATGTGGAAATCAAGCGAAATTATTTAGAATCCAAAAAAGAGAAAATTGCATTTAAAACTTTTGAATTCCAACTAGCATTGCTAAAATCCGTAGTTCCGTACTCTTCAGCCTTTCTCTCTCTTTCTTTCTCAGTAGGTGTTTCATATACATACATGATAGAATAACAAACGTTTTTGTCTAAGGATTGAAAATAGACCTGCACCCTAATATTCTAGTATGAGTAACTAGTCCCGTCTAAGGCACGAGGTCTAAATGGTGTTCCCTCCATTACTAGGTTTTTCGTGGATCATACTTTTTAAAAGTGAACTCACTTTGATACTAAGTATAAATTCTAAAACCTATATAAATTAAAAATATATTTTCATTTCATTGTTATAATTCTGGACAACAGGCAGTCAGAACTTCCTATAGTCAGTTTTTTACGGTTATGACTACAACTTGTAGGATGTTACTATGTTTGGATAGTTTTAGATTGATAATTAACGAGTAGATTAAAATTTAAATATCAGACATACTGTGGTAAACCACGAACAAGTTTTCTATCCAACCATACAAGGACATAAATCCACAAAATACCAACATTATGGGCCATCTGTGGGACTCGTTGACACTTCAAGTGCATGTTTGGTGCAGAGTATGACTAGACGTATAATAAACGAGATTTTTAGCTTATTTTCTATCCAATGCTCCCTACTAAGTATGTTTGAAGCCCCTCCGTTTAGTCCTTTTTTTGTAAAACTCATTTTCCTCCATACTAAAAGTAAAAATATCCATTAACTAATTTGACAAAATATGCATCAGTATTCGATTTTTGTAATTTTGCCTAATTAACAAAAGAACAATCAAAATAAATTAATAACAACTTTGTATCCTCTTTTATTGACTTGTTGATAAAGTGTAATCAAGTTCACTGATCTTGACTTTATCACCACTTTCTTATTGCATTCCGTCTCAACCACTTGGATTAAGAACCCCATTCTTAATTTCACACCAAGTAGCTCGATCAAAAGATGGGGTTGAATATTCAACACAAGTTATTTTGTATTCTTTAAATACTTGAAGAAAATGTTGGCTTTGAAATCATTTTTGAACCATCATGACTTGGATGATCTTGAATTCGGGCGATATCTACTTTTTGGAACAAGGACGAAAATAAATTTTCAAAGCTTGACTTTGAATTAATTAATGAAGCATCAAGTCCCGTGTGATTTCTCGAACTCGGTAGAACAGCAGCTTGAAAGAGCAAGGACAACTATTCAAAGCTCGATTCCTTTCTTAATTAATTACCTTATAAGTAAAATAATTATCAACCATAGGAATAAATCTTACCTAATAATCTGCAATGAAAACGGTAGGAGATTAGCATAAAAGAATTTTCTAAATTTGTAGTAGGCTAATATAAGGAATGGTAATTTTAATTTAATGTATTATCTTCACCTTTTAAACAAATTTGGAATTATCTAACAATCTTATTATAAAAGATATGTTAAAAGATATCCTAAATTTGTAGAAGTCCAATATAAGGAAATATAACTTTAATTTAACAAATCCTTATATTTTCCTTCTAAAAAACTTTAAAATATTAGGATTGTATAAAACTTATTCTACACAAGCTGTATGTGTATAATAGAAATCAGATCCTGTAATATAAGGAAAAATAAATAAAATTTGCAGCTCAAATATTTTTGATGGATCTACTTACCATCCTGTCAATCATGACTAGCTACAAAAAATAAAAAATAAAAAATAAATTGTAACCTTATCCTCACGATTAAGGCAATTAAAAATCACAAGTGTATTAAGAAAGTCAATAAATAAAGTTTGTAAAAATATGATATTTTTCGAACAGGCAAAAACTTTCGCTACCAAAATTTAGGAAAAAAAAAAATATCTTTCTTGTCAACAACGTCGGCATACTGACTGCTGAACTAGTTGTGCGACGTGGTCAATTTGAGCTAGGTAAGAACATTTGCAGTTTTTGTGAATTTTGGAGATTGATATTATTTTATACCAATTTTTCTTGTTTTCTTGATTTTAGGTTTGTTGGTAAGATTTGTGGTTTCATCTTAAAATATCAACCGTATTAAGAGGACTAGTCCAAACCCTTATAAACTAGTTTATGTCTTCATATTTATTCGATATGAAATTTTATCCCTTAACAGATGCCAAACCCACTTGTGCATACGTGAACTATGTCCAACACGTTAATGCAGATCAACGGTTGATATCACTCCAACATTTGAACGTGGGAGGAGCTCAACGGCACGAGACGTTTCCGTTCGGGCTCCGATAAGGTTTCTGAGACACGATTGTACAGTAATAATCAATCACTAAGAACTTGATTTGAAGTTGTATACAAGAATATAATAGATTGATTCAAGTATTTAAAATTGCATTTACCCTTAATTGTTATATGGTGGGGCTATTTATAGTGTTACAAATGAAATGGTGACCCTTGGATCAAATTACACGTGACCTCATCTCCCCGGTCGAAGCATCAAGTCTTAGCCATCAAATTGACCTTCTTAGCTTTTCAAAGTATTAAATGCTCTTACATTAACAACATGACACAAATACATTTTTTACAAGGGTTACATCAATTATTCAAATAAGATCTTCGTCATGAACTCAATTTTTGCACATAGGTCGTCACTAGCTGAAGAGCTTCGGATCCAGGGGTGGATCTTCAGAGTTAATTGGGCTTCGGCTAATACTAGAGCCTCGAATGAAGGGCTTCGAAATTTAATGAGCCTCGTTCTAAATAGAGGGAGGCTAGGTGGTTCGGTTGGATGGGGTCCCCAGGTCCAACAGCTTAGTTAAGATGGCCACGTGACAGTTCCTAGTAACGAGTCATAACAATACTCTCCTAAGTCCATGTGTGATTATTTATGTCATACGTGGACTTCAGTAGTGAAGTTAGAATTTGTAGTCCATCATACCAGTCTTCCAAGTCCAGGCAGAGATATTCATACAACAGAGATATTCATACTGTGCGTTGAATTTACTAGGTAATTTAAGTCTAGCTTACTTTGCAATAGAGAGATTTGTGGTGCTGAGGCTGTATTGAAAAAGAGGTCAAGTTTTGAAGACCAAAGCAGGTTGTGGTTGAACTGCATAAGCTGAGTTACTTGGGAGTAGCTAAATTTAATGTTGAAGTTGAGGCAGTGCATAGCTGAATTATTGAGGCCAAATTACTTGAGAGTAACTAAATTCAATGTTGAAGCTGAGGCAGTGCATAGCTAAATTACCGAGGCTGAATTGCTTGAGAGTAGCTGATTTATATGCTGAAGTGCTGAGAAGACGAAGCTAGAATGTTGAAGCTGAATTGTAAATTGATTGACGTGGATATTATTGCGCATGATTTGACGGTTTTGCATGTTTCCAAGGTAGGATAGCTGTATCGATACAATGTCCAATATATGCACAGTCGTTACATTAAATGTGCAATGATGACCAATTATGAGCACGATCTATTTGTGGAAAGCATTTACGCGCTGAGACTAGTGCGTGATACTCACGTAGTGATATGAGACGTTGGTGGCATAAACCATTTGAATTCTACGGTTCAGATATGTCACATGATTGAATGCCTCAGATTAACAGGGCCTCAATCCAATGGCTAGGATTTGATTCTTTGTATAAAAACCAAAATCCTGTCATTATTAACTTTACCATTGTAAAATATTCTTCAAATTTTCTCAAGTATTCAATCCTTTAGAGAGTCTTTCGGCACTCTTTTGTTCTCCGACGAGTTCTAGATCATCTTTTGCTTTGGTATTTCCTTGTGAAAGGGATTTCACAGTCCTTGTTAAATTCTCTGCAAATTTTCACCATTTTCTTCAACTGTTATGGCTTCTGAGACGTCTAGGGCCATTACTGTGGCCAAGTTTGGGGAACAGTTTGTGTATGAGGGGTCAGGAGACTGGTATAGCATTAGTGAGGAGCCCATTGATTACAAGGCGGGTTAGGGGGCTGCCAAAATCCTATGCTGTGTAACCTCTTCCAAACTAGCATAACTTAGGGAAAAATATTGCATCCCTCATTATGTAGAAATGTTAGTTCCCGAGGCCCACGATCGAGCCTATTTTACAAGGTCGGGCTGTGTGATTCTTGCTTAAAGCAGGAGTGTGTCTACCTCTGTACCCCTTTTTCAGGGTGGTACCGAGAAATTTCATTTTGTCCCCCACCCAAATTTTGTCAAATGGGTGGAGCCAGCTAGTGAAGACCTCTCTTTAGGTGAGGACATGCCTCTGTTTGTCTTTCAAACAATCTTCCAAGCCCGGGTAGTTGGGAAGGACAACTCGAAGGGGTAGTACTACAGTACCCCTTGGGGGGCTCATGCTCCCTTCGTAGTGGGGCTTCCTTCATCCATTAAATGGTGGAAGGAGTCCTAGTTCTAGGTGAGAGGCAAGTGACAGATGGTCGATGGAGATATTGTCCCAGCTTGTACTGTACCTACCCAGTACTATGAAGCACGTGAGTGCCTCGCCCTTAATAGTTTTCAACCCATGTTCAATCCCTTTGTACTAATTTTTCCTTATCTCTGTTTGCAGGCTCTAGTTCGCGATATGAGCTTCATGAAGCGGAGTGGGGAGGTCATTGAAGATATTTACAAACGATCTCTGAGGCGTCGAAGCTTCGAGCATATACTCGACAGGAACCTTTACGTCATTGATTTTAGACTAATGGCCACCAAGGGACTTTTACCTTTTGTTTTCTTTTTGCTGGTTTCTAACTCTCTTTTTGATATTTGCAGACAAGTTCGCCAGAAGGAGTACCCTACCCGAAACATGGCCACAATCCTGAAGACCACTACCTTCACGAGTGCTAAGGCTTTGAAGGCCTCTTCCTTCGGGGCCAAACAAGTGAAGTCCAAGTTAGAACGCTTCAGCAAGGACCATTCTGATAAAGGAGAGGAGGAGGCTCCCAAAAAGGGCCACATCGCTAGTGATAAGGGCAAAGGAAAAATGGAGGAGCCCCAAAAGAAGAGGAAACTCGTCCATACAAGTGGGGCTTCTGGCAACTTTGGGACCACTGTGTCCCATTCTGGAAAAGGGGCTTTTCAGCAGCCGAAGCTCCTAGAGTCTTCAATCAAAGCTGCTAAAGTGGAGCATGGTCGGAGGGCCAGTGAAGAAGCTATGAAGGGAATACCTTCAGCTTCGGAGGCCCCTAAGAAAAGTCAAGTTGAGAGGGCCCAGGAAAGTCTAGGAATTTTTTGGCTAGGAGGCATGTAACGCCATGAGTTCCGTAAACCCGGGGTGCCATATCATCCTCATTTGTCTTGAATTTAATAAAATATTTGCAGAAATATCTAAATTTTAAACATCACAATTGTAAGTGTGAACCTCATCGACATCAAAATTAATTTAATTAACTTAGGTTAATTGATTAAACTTTAAATCTCAAGTTTTTGAAATAACTGAAATGACAGAGTATGTTAATAATATTCTTAATGCGTAAATTTCAAAAGTAAATAACTTTAATCATTAAATCATGTCACCACTGCCCATCAAACTCGATAGTCTCCGAAATTTGCAAATGTCGTTAAAATAATGGAATAGGTGTTTCGAAAAAATACTCAGTAGACTC
>CAIGRS010281690.1:0-15644 GCA_903798395.1 Fraxinus floribunda
AAGGGTGGTGAAAAAAAAAATTTCCGTTAAATCAAGAAATTCCGTTAGTTTTCCGTTAAATCAAGAAATTCCGTTAGTTTTTCCGTTAAACCAATAAATTCCGTTAGATAGACACTTTTTATATATAGAAAGATATATATAGATATATAGAAAGATGTAAAAGTATGTGAATGCTAAAATATATTTATTTAAGATTAAGGACGTGTTTGAGTCACATTATTTTGAAATAATGTATTTTATAATAGTAGATTGATGGAAAATGCGTGGTTAAGAAAGAATGAAAAGTTATTGATGTGATGAAAAATATTATTTTATTAAAGAATATATAATTAAAAATGAGTAAAAAAATAAAAATGAAAATTTTAATGTGCACTAAACATGGACTAACTAAAAAACTGTAATTCTTCCATGAACCTTTTTTATTTTTTTGTTTTTTCTCACCGGTGTGGGTGGGCTAAATGGCGAACCAACTATACGGCTACAACCCTAGCAGCTACAGCGGTGGAGGCGCCGCTGCCAGTAGTCTCTACAGCTCTCGATCCGTCACCGAACCCTATATCCCCGGTGCCACGTCATTGCTCGGAGCCACCTCCAAGTACCTTAGCTCCGACTCACTCTCCTCATCCTCTGCATTGTTCTACAACTCGGACAGTTACTCCTCTAGACTTCCCGGTATCTCCGTCGCTACTCCCACCCATTCGTACGGACCACCCGGCGTCGATTTGGGGCCTACAGTTGTGTCTACAGACACTCTTTACTCTGGGTTGAAGCGCTCTTCCGCTGAAAGTAAGGAATTTCTATCTGTTTCTGTTTTTCTTTTACTTTTTGTTATAATTATCTATTTTCCATATTTTTTTCTGACAGAACGTAGCTATGATTCAATTGCACTGCTTTTAATACGAATGCTGTTCTAGATGCAAAAATATGAATCGATATCCTGCTTCTATGGTTTTGTGACAGTTTACTCATGTTAGTATTGCATGTATTCTTAAGACTATGTATGCTTATACTGACTTATTGGCTAGTTTCAAGGCATGTGGATACTTTGAATGGAAGGGACAGTCCTGTTTCGAGGCAATGAGATAGTGTGTTGAATTTACTCCTAGTGAACTTGATACTCAATGTTTGATGCAAAATCTTACTGTTTCTGGCGGTGGACATGTATTCAGCATGTCTAGATATATATAATTAGTTGAACACGTGAGATCAAATAGCTTGCTATGTGATATCAGAAAAGAAGATTTCTCAATGAGTTGGGTAGCTTACCCAAAAACTTAATAGTATGAAAATGCTGCCTATGTTAGTTCAATTCTTCTGGAGTGGCCAAGGAACCATACTTGCAGAAATAAATACACATTTGGAGATTAAGCCTCCGTTTGATGCACATTAAAATGAAAAGAATGCATTTTTTTGGGTGATGTGGTGGTGAATATGTGGTTGAAAAAGAAGGAAAGTTAGTGATGTGATGAAAAATATTATTTTATTGAAAAATGTGTGGTTGAAAATGAGTAGAAGAATGAGAATGTAAATTATAATGTAGCTCAAACGGGGGCTAAAACTTGTAGATTGTATATTGATATTGAATTGAAGATCGATTTTTGGTTAGCTGGGATTTTATATTATTTTTGGAGTCAAAAGAGAGAGAGAGTTAGAGGTGGGATATCCAAATAAGAATTCATTTCGAAATTTTTGAAGTGTGATAGAGTTCCTAGTAAAAAAATGTTTATATGTTATGTGATATGACAATTAATTTATTTTTTTTATTAAAATAGGTTAAAGTGTATGAAGAGCGCGGGTGACATTGGCTTCTCCTTCTCAAAGATGAACGTACTTTGTTCTATATAGTTATAAATGTACTCTGTGCCAGCTTAATGTAAATTTTCTTCAACCAAGAAAATTGCTAAGGAAACAGAGTTTGAATGTTTTCCCATGAGTGTGATATAGAATGCTATTTTATATTTTTATTAACTGACGTTAAGTTTGCTTCAGGTTGAGACATATATGGTTTTATACATAAAAATACATCTATAACTATGTTCTTTATGTTGTAAATTTATAAAATTGATTCTTGCGTTGTTAATGCTTTGAAAATTCATTTTCTATTATTAGGTGTCTACTATAATATAAACTGATTGTTTGTATAATATAAACTTATTTATGATTAGTCTGAGAAGATATAGAGTTTAGCTTATAAATGGACGAATCAAACTTTTATGAACATTCAGTTAATAATCAGACCTTACCGCTATTGTGGATTTATATACTGGATTTCTACATCTTATACAAGAGCGAGTGTTGAAATATAGAATATAATATTTATGAATTAGTATGAAATTCATTTGCATATAAGTTAATGTTTCAAATGTATATATATATTTTTTATTTTTAATTTTTACACCAACACTCATTGGCTTCATTTATTTCTAGTAATATGTGCTATTATTCCTCGTATAAATAAAAATTTTATTTACAATAATGTATATTTTGGTTTCTTGTCTATATTGTCTACTATCGACCTAGCACTCTATCATCAAACCATTTTGGGTGCCCATAGCACATTTGGGCAAACTGAAGCTTGGTATTCAGCCAACCCTTTAGCCAAGCGCCCTAGATATGAGAATACAAGCCACTTGCCTATTTATCCCCAGAGGCCAGGAGAGAAGGACTGTGCCTTTTATATGCAAACAAGAATGTGTAAGTATGGCGAGAGCTGCAAGTTTGACCATCCTATTTGGGTTCCAGAGGGTGGAATCCCTGACTGGAAAGAGGTGATAATTTTTGCTACTTTATTCTCTATAATAGTAATTCTTCGTAAATTGATATATCAACATTACTTTGTATTTAGATCATATATCTATACTATAGTAGTTTATGCACTTAACACGCTAGTTAGTTTATGCTGCAGTCGAAACCCTGTATTACTCCTATGTAGTAATGCGTGATTCCATTTGCTACTTTATTCTCTATAATCAATCTGACACACCAACATTACTTTTTATTTGAACAATATTTCTATATTTTAGTAGTTTTATGCTCTTATAACTATAAGCTAAGATAGTTTATGCTCTAGCAAGAAACGTGTATAACTATTCTACCATTATACCTATCATTGTTTGCTCTTTGTCCACCGCTAAGGTCTCTTTTCTTGTACAGTTTATATTATACTCGAGATAATTATGTGATCGATGTTCTTTATTATTATTAGAGGCAGGTCTGGATTGAATAGAACTACAAAATATGATTTTACGACTGACCCCAAAATTAATTTGACTCTGGCTTAGCTTGTTGACTTCAATGCGTTTCTTTTCTATATTATTTATTCCTTATATATTGTATAGCAATTTGATGTCTTGGTTTGTTGAGAAGTAGTTGAAACCATGGGCTGCGCTGGACAAGATTACTGATGAGATATAATATGATAACCCTTTTTGCTTTAATTGTCCACTAGCTCACGAAAGGTTTTGTGATTCATCAATAAGAATTCCATTTCCTCTATGACGAAAAAGGCTGAACATGACAAAAATCAGTATAATTTTATTCCCTCTAAAGCTACGCAGAAGCCGAGGCTAGCAGGAACAACAGAATCAAATTTGCGATTGTATTCAAGTTGATTGCAGTTGGATTTTTTTTTCTTCTTAACTGTGAATTTATCGCATGAAGCCATGAACATTGTTATGTTTATTGCGCTTGATTAAAAAATATCCATTTGGCTCTGTGATCTCTGTACTCTATCAAATAGGGACCTATAAAATGTGTTTTGGCGTTGTTTCATATTTAAATAAATTATTTAGTATATGGTATAAAATCTTAAGTCTCTACAATGATGAGTTTGACATGGTATGAAATACCTGTCTCTCCCCTTCTAATTATATAAAACCGGGTGATTCTATCTAAAACAAAATATTGGAGAACATTAGTGTTGATTAGTTAAGTAATCTCTATGCTCTTTGAATTTTAAGGTTTGTTGGTTTATTTTCTCAGTAGAAGGATTGTTTTTTATTGCACTGGAAGGTTAAATAGTATGTTTTCTCACTGGAAGATTGTCTAAGCCATTGTTTGAGCCCCATTATTTGGTAAAAATATATTTTGGGAATAGTGATTTTTTTTTGGAGAATGTGTGGTTGAAAAGTTGGAAAGAGTGTTAGGTTTACGTGTAAAATTATTTTATGAAGAGAATATGTGGTTGAAAATGAGTTTGGAGAAAAATGTATTATTGAAAAATGGGGCTCAAACAAGGGCTAACTTTGCATTCTATTTTTCTGATTGAATCTTTGTGTGACCTTTCTCTGCCTGGTTTCATGCATATGTTTCCCTCTCTATCAAAATCTATGGATATATCGTTTTTCTTTTCTTTGTCACTGAATTTTCTTCATCGAGTTTTTTTTTATTTAATAAATTCAGGTTCCGCCTGTGCCAAGCGAATCCCTTCCTGAGAGACCAGGAGAGCCTGACTGTCCTGTAAGTGCGTATAGAAAATTTTCTGTTCTTTTCCATCACTTGGTGGTCTGGATTAACACATTTCTTTTTGTGTGTTAAACACGCTCCAGTATTTTCTGAAGACTCAAAGATGCAAGTTTGGTATTAAGTGCAAATTCAACCACCCAAAAGATAAAATAGTCCCCCTGGTAGGTTTCTTTGCCAAGGTTTAATTCCACTACTTTTAATGGGATGACTTTCCAAATTGTTGCTTGTAAATTGGCTTCAGGGTGCTCCAGATAATGCTGATGTCTCTGCCTTGCCTGAGAGGCCCTCAGAGCTTCCATGTGCGGTATGGTATTTGATTTTTCTTGTGAGTGCATTTTGTTATAGAACTGATTATTAAACTTTATTTGATTGAACCAGTTCTATATGAAGACTGGAAAGTGTAAATTCGGCGCAACCTGCAAATTTCATCACCCTAAAGGTGTTGAAGTGTCATCAGCTGGAGAAGAATCTGCTACTTGGCTGCAGAATGAAACGGTTGGAGATTCAAAGCCAGTGCAGTCACTTTATACCCCAGCATTGTTGCATAACACCAAAGGTCTTCCTATCAGACCGGTAATTTTTATCTTAAGATTGTGCTTATTAATAATATAATCCATTGATAATATAAATTACTTCTGAAATTTAAATGACCCAATGGGCACCTCAGTGAATGTTCAGTTACTCTCTGCAAGTTTGTCATGATTTTTATGATTTTTATAAGTATCTTAGTTTTAGCAGATATTCTATTTATCATCTTTGGGGAAAAGTCACCCTTGCAGCTTCAAATCGCTCCATTTGATTGCTGAAAAATGTAAACTAAAGATTTAATACACACGACATTATAATAGCCATTTTGTAAACTTTCTTCTATGCTGGCCATATAGAGCATGAATTTTAAATGTTAATTGTTCAAACTAATCAAAATATTTATCTCCTTTTATAAATGCTCTCCGAATCCCCATCCTGAGGTAAGGTAAGGTAAGAGAGGAGGAAAATTTAGTCCAGAAATTGGAATTAACAAAGATATTATCTTTCTCCTGAACTATGTATGTTATGAACCAGGTCAAAACTTAGGCCTTCTTTTTGTTTTAAAAATTTAGGCTTCAAATGTACTCTTTACTCATCTGCTTACTTTTGTTTCAGGGTGAAGTTGATTGCCCATTTTACCTAAAAACTGGCAGGTCAGTATTTTGTGTAACTGGAACACTTATCCTAAAAGAGGGAAATAGTGAGGGATGTCTGATTGTTTTGAAATGTCTTATTTAATTAATCAGCTGCAAGTATGGCACCACATGCCGGTACAATCATCCTGACAGACATGGTAACTGGGTGTTCACCTTGTTTTGACATTTTTCGGTTGACCTAATGTTTCAAAGATAAAACTTTTTTTTTTTTTTTGTTGCAGCAATGAACCCTCTGACTGCTGCTATTGCACCTGTTCTAGCTTCTCCTGCTCACTTTAGCTTTGGAGCTGTTACTCCAGCTGCCTCTCTCCTTCCAACTTTTGATACTAGGCTGACTCAGACATCGGTAAGGTGGAGATTGTTTATACTTTCTGCCGGTTCACAATATCCTTATGCTGTATGAAATTGACTAATTGAGATTGTTCAGTGTCTGATATTTTGCATGCTGTAGTTTGTTTAGATTTTTGATTGCTCTGCAATAGTTGTTTCTTATCGTTTCATTGTTGAATTCATAAATATTCTGAGTTTTTTATGATTTAATTCGTAAATTATGCTGTCCCTGTTAAGCTACGTTTATGATATGCACCGTACCATCTTATGATAAAAAAATGCAAAGATTATATTTGATTTGCAAAGTCATGTTACTTGTGTCAGTGTGTGTCTGATATTGCTTCTACTAGCTTTTGAATGTTTATTTGGTTTTGTGCTTGATAGAAAGTGCAATTTTTATATTTTGAAGTTCTACTCATGAATGTTTATTTCTTTGCCTTCTGCAGATTGGATTGACCCCAAGTATTTACCCACAACGACCTGGACAGCCAGAATGTGATGTGCGTGCCCACTTGACCTTCATTTAGTTCAAGAACATCTACTTAAAAGAGTAATTTATCTGGCAGTAGTATGATATTCCCTTTGGATTTTTATGCATGGATCTTATTGTCTATGTTTTGGTCTTACAATGGAAGCAATTTTGCAATGAAGTTTCCTTAGATATTTGTCTTTACTATTTCAGTGCTAGCCACGTATTGTCTTTCACAGTTTAAGTCCAATAAATGGTGTCAAGAGCCTGTGTATATGTTCTATAAACCTCCTCGCTAGTGGAGCACTTTGAACGAGCATTAACTTAAATATCCCTATCCTTTTGAAGCTGAATGTTCACTTTTATGTATCCCCAGGTTCATTTTTCTTACCCTGATCCTTTTTTTTTTCCTGTTCAGTACTACATGAAAACTGGGGTTTGCAAGTTTGGCGAAAACTGTAGGTTTCACCATCCTATTGATCGATCAGCACCTACAGCATCAGTAAAAGAATCTGTGCAGCAAAATGTCAAACTCACTCTTGCTGGCCTACCAAGGAGAGAGGTATCTTCAGCCTTTTATGGTAACTTGATTACAGAAACTTTTAGTTTGTACTCAGAAATGCAGTTGATGTTCAAAGAAAACATTAGTTTGCAACTGTTTATCATCTCTTAGACGTGAATGCAGTTATTTAGATCCTATATTGCCTACTTTTAATAATTCAGTTCGTGAACACATTTTGCCTCGGTGAATGAGGTTGTATCTTGGAACAAAGTAGTAAATGTTGTCTGCTCTAAAAATAGATCAATGTTGAATTAATAAATTTGCTTGAAGTGGCGGTGCGCATCAATTGATTCAGTTTGTATTTGTGCTTCAATTTTTAATTTGAGGGGTTAGTGGGCATTCAATTACGATCTGAATTGTCCTAATGCTGCTAGTTTTTGCGTGAGGTGGATGAAACTGGATAGTAAGTGAAATTTAGTTTCTCCTCCTCGTTGTTACTCTTTTTGAAGCAATTATCATTATTGTATGTTGGAACAGTTTGCTAATAAATAATAAGTAAATATTAGCTTCTTGTAACTTTACCTCAAAACATTTATGTTGTTACATATTTTGAGAACATAATTCTAAAGAGTAAGTGGTGAAACAGAAAGTCTAAAAAATTAAATATAGGCACATCTTACTTCTGCCTGCCACACCAGTGGTGATGGTCTTACATTTCTAATTTGATTTGCTAATATTCACATCTCGAGTCTCCTGTAGTTGGGGCATTTGTGTCGGGCTATTTATATAATTGTGGAACAACTGCTATGTTGATTGTGTTTGTAGGGTGCCATACATTGCCCATATTATATGAAGACTGGGACATGCAAGTATGGAGCAACATGCAAGTTTGACCACCCACCTCCTGCAGAGGTCATGGCAATGGCAACTTCACAAGGAGCATCGGCTTCTGCTGGAGAGGAAGTGAAAGAGAATGGAGAGGAGGCTTAAGCTATTGAACTCCAGCAATAGAGTTTTGCTTAAGTGAGCCGAAGATATTTTCTCCTGGGTTCTTTTTCCCCGTCCTCCTTTTGGCTGTATCCTGGACATTGTGTTTCGTAAATTATTTCTTGGAAAATCCAGTATGCTGTCGGCTTGGTTTTTAATTACTGACAATTTAGTCGTGAAAAAAAGTTCACTTGCGCTCTATTGACATTAGGTTTGTTTGAACTGTGCTGGGATTCTGCATTTGGAAATATTTTAATGATATATACTCTTGTATATGTTGTAGGCAATAATAGGGAGTTAAATGGGACTAGCCGACCAGAGCCACTCGGCTCGCTCATCCAAAGTCTGGCCTGGCGGCTCTCATCACCAAGGGCAATCCTCTAAGAGACTTTGGTTGAGCTGGCTCGGCTCGCCAGGGCGTGGCTAAGCTTGCGAGCTGAGAGCATTTTACTCACTATGGCGAGCTAGTTTGCACACGAATCAAATTGTGTGAGCTGATCGAAACTGCTATTTGGCTTGCTAGTAAGGCTAGTTAAGCTGATGAGCAGTTTTCCCACTTAACACCTCTTAGGCTATTCTACTTTGACACGAGAAAAGGTGGAATTTGTTGTGTAGTGGCATTTTCTTGTTTTGCGTTCGTTTATCGGTGGAGAGAATGTGAAGTGGCAAGACGACCGAAAATCTAGAGCATCACTCGACATGAATTGGGCCTATTTTGTAACAGGATTTGTACAACTCGATTAATGTTAGGAGGTGAAGAATTCGGCTACCCTTGCTTGCTGGATTGAGGGAATGCGGGGCTTCCTACCTTCAAGAGACATCATCAAGTGTGCCCCCATAGTCGATCTCATATATACTCGAAAGGATTATACCTAATCCGGAGGTAATAAAGCAGCGCTAACGAAGGGGGACCAATGAGCTTTTTAAGAAGGGCTTTCAAAACTTGATTTGTCGCAACAAGAGGTTATGTTTCCACCTTTATAAGTAGGGATCATTTCTCAAGTGTTATGATCCTCTGCTCAATAGTGGCCTAAGACTCATCTTTTGTGCTAAGGCTAGCATCTCATCCCATCTTTCATCTACTAGTATTTCTCATCTTTCATCCTATTGCTTTGAGCTCTCCTCGAGAAAGTGTAAAAATGTGACCTGCTGCGCCTTGATTTCACATAGCACTTCATTTTATTAGGTGATAAAAAGATTTTATTATGTGTCGATTTTAAGCTTCTGTTCGATATTTAGAGGATGTTTTAGAATGATTTTCAACATGAGAAAATTGATTTTTGAGCCGTTTCTCGCACCACAATAGCTCATTTATGTGGAATTGTTACCGTTGCACCACTCAACGGTCAGAAAATGAGTTTTAATCCAAATTTTAATCTCTTACACAAGCTTATTAAAGAAGTTTTATTTTGGAAAATGAGTTTTGGTATAGTGAATTTTTGGAGAATGTGTGGTTAAAAAGTAGAAAAATATTTTAAATTTACGTGTAAATTATTTTATTATATGAATGCGTGTGTCGTTGAAAATAAGTTGAGGAAAAACAAATTTTGAAAAAAATGGATAAAAAGGGTGAAATTGCAATAATCTAGAATAGTTTCAAATTGTAACGAAGCCCGCTATTGTAATTTACGCTACAGAGCCGTTGTGACGTGGCATTACCAGAGCTACGAATTTTTCCATGGTTGTATTTAGGAGGATAATTCAATTCATTTCTTCTCGTGAATTTTCCGATCTGACACGCAACGAAGAGGAGAAAATAGGCGTTTGATTTTCTGCTATGTGGAGCAAAATGATAGGTGTAGAATCCCAAGCTCAGATACCAGCAACCTTCAATCGAGCTCAAGTTTTCTCATCTGCAAGTAGCATAATTTTCAGTAGAAAAATTAGTTACTCCAATCGGAACAAGAATCAGAATCACAATTTTTGCCGTTTCACGTTAAGACCTCATTATGCTTCATTTTTTACAAGGAAAAATTCTAATCCCACTTCATTTACAGCTTTTGTTAGTAATTCTTCTCTCGACTCCTCGAAACCACCTCCCGACCCTAAACCAAATAAGGTTCGTTCTCTAATTTTGTTTCTACAGCCCCTAATAGCATTTGAGTAATTCTTGAAAATGTGGGTTTTTATGGTCTTAGGAGGAGGATGCTCCAAGAAAGGTTCCAGATGTTCAAACACTGGTGAGGAGGTTCTGGAAAGTGGCTGCTCCATATTGGTTCTCGGATGACAAAACCCAGGCGAGATGGCAGCTAGCTACTGTTTTTGCTCTTACTTTAGGAACCACTGGGATTAGTGTTACCTTCAATTTTCTTGGCCGTGACTTTTATAATGCCCTTGCCAGTATGCTTCTTAACCTTCATTTTATGTTAATTTTTATATTGGGGGCGATAACATGTTTCCAGCAGAATGATGGTGAACTTTTTTGTTTTTGTTGATTTGTGGAAGACAAGGATCAAGAACAGTTTACCACGCAACTGTTGTACTACCTTGCTGGTTTTGCTGGTGGAATTCCGGTGAGCACATTGCTCCGCTTTCTTAGGTATTCCTCGTGATAGTCTTTTCAGCATTTTTGAGCGGATGTGGCAAATGCCCCAGGGGAGAATTCAGTTGCAATCCTTAGAATCATATCAAAATCCATTCTTTGGAGTTTCTGTTTGCTGGAAGGTTATTCACAGCATCCCAGTAGCATGAGAAATCACTTGTAAAGCCCATGGAATATTCAATTTGTCCGTCTGTCAACACTGAACAATATACTGGCTCTTTTGATCATTACCTTTTCTAAATTCCTGATTCATAGTCTTAGACTCAGTTTGTCGTCCTGGTATTTTCCCTACGGTACCATGGGTATTAGACTGTAGTATGGAAAGGCAAATACAAAAGTAACTGGGACAGAAAAAAACTCCCTTCCCAATCCTGTCTTATCAAAATAAAATACTAGGAATTTTTTCCCCTCATATTAGTAAAAGTCATAGAGATTGAAAATGTAAATGTAAATTTTTGAATTGGAAGGAAAAAAAAAAAAAAAAACCATCCCTTAGGAATTCTTGTCTTTTCATTTTTTTTTTTTTTTTTTTTTGAAGTTTCTGCAATAATACAACTCAAAAATAGATAGGCAATTAGATGAAAATCATAATTTTAATATATTTTGATAAAAAAAAATGATAAATATGTAGTTGAAAAGTTGTGGAATCCATAAANAAAGGTAAAGGTTTTAGTGATACATCAGTTGATTTTCTTCACTGAATGCTATATGCTAAAGGACTCTACATGATCATTTCAGTCAAGCAATACTTCTACACCCATTTTTAATATGATTATGGTGTTCAATTCTGTTGATTTTATGAACGAATCTCATTCTTGCTATTGTCTCTCAGGTATTTGTTCTGAGAGATTATGCAAAAGATACTCTTTCATTGCGATGGAGATCTTGGATGACAAGCTATTACATGGATCGCTATCTAACGAATCGGACATTTTACAAAATACAATCCCAGTCAATTATTGATAACCCTGATCAACGGATTGTTGATGATTTAAGTTCCTTCACGGGAACGGCACTTGCGTTTTCATTGACACTCTTCAATGCTATCGTGGACTTGATATCTTTCAGTAATATCTTATATGGTATTTATCCACCTCTTTTTATTGTTCTTCTGGCATACTCACTAGGTGGAACAGCAATCAGTGTCTTCCTTGGGAGGGTAATTTTTTTATTTTTGAAAAGTAATGTGTTCATTATAAGTACTTCCTGTATGTGCTAGCAATTGATTTTTTTTATGGTAGGATAGATGTTTCCTCTTGATAACGTAAGCTGTTTACCATCAGGGATTGGTGACTCTGAACTTCTTGCAAGAGAAAAAAGAAGCCGATTTCCGTTATGGACTAGTGCGTGTTAGGGAAAATGCTGAATCGATTGCATTTTACGGTGGTGAGGAAAATGAGTTGCAACTCCTGCTGCAGCGGTTCAGAAGCGCATTTGAAAATCTCACCGTATGGAAACTTTTCGACTACTTCATTTGGCTTTGAAATTTCATTTTCTTTATAACCAGCACCTCTTTGCCTAATACTTGAGACTTAATTATGTTGTCTTCTGACTTCATATGTTTAAAAATGGGATATTTCGCTTCTTTCTTATTATGCTTCATTTTTCTCCATCTTTAACTTTACAGAAATTGTTGATATCTTCCAGAAATCTGGAGTTCTTCACCAGTGGCTACCGATACTTGATCCAGGTTCTTCCTGCTGCAGTTGTTGCACCCATGTATTTCTCCGGAAAAATTGAATTTGGAGTAATCAATCAGTCTGTATCCGCTTTTAATCACATTCTCGGAGATTTTTCTCTCATCGTGTACCAATTTCAGGCTATCAGTGCATTTTCTGCTGTCATTGACCGACTAGGTATACTGTCTTCTCTGTGGGAAGCATGCTCAGTTTGTTTTGTATATATTGAAGAAAAATAAGTTGTTAGGATAAATTTCAAATCATATAATATCACTCAGAAACATCATGGCATGATCAGTGTCTTGAGAACTTTTCCTTTGTGTGGGGGGAACTTAGTGAGAAAATAATTTGCTAGATTCCAATTGAGTAAAAGTTTGATCGACTGACATAGCATCCAACCCTTTGTCAAATTGGCATTATGTGGAGGAGTATCTCTTAAAGACTTCCAATGTAACTTTTTCTTTACACGGATTTTTTTTTTTTCAAAATGAGTAGCCTATGCAACTTAATACTACTCAAGTATATCATTTTTTCCATAGCTTGAAGAGTTTATGAAAGAGTTGATAGATCTGTATCTTCTCAAACTTGATATCAAGGTGCCTTTAAGACCCCATTTTTGATCGAAAGAAGGAAGAGCATTATCCTGGTTGCATATCTCTAAAAATGATGCTGGCTTCAGCTGCATTTTTATCACCAGTGCTGTCATTAGAAGCTACTGGGCAGGCACGACAAATAAACCGAGAAACATTTAGAGGGAAAGCACTTGGTCCATCTGACGGTCAACAACTTAACTAGAACCTCAAGTTATCCAAATGGACATTAGTTGATTTAACTTTGATGATGAAGTGCTTTTAGGTGGATTTATTGACCTAGTCAATTTTGTTGGATACTGTGAGTTGTAAGAACCATTTGTGACAGGTTGAAGTCAGTGTGAATACACAAAACAAAGGGTTGAACCTTATCGATTATTGAATTTATTTCTATCATTACGTTCTATGTGATTTAGCTATTTCAAAAATATGGGAGTTAGAACATCAGATGGCATCTTTTCAGAACTAGTTGTCACCTTTTTTTGATTAAAGCTCAACCAGGTTCAAATTGGTGATTTGATATGGTTGACTGCCACCTAAAACTTTTTGGCAATCTATTACTACACGGTAGTTGATAAAAATTCTCAATCTTCCTAATCAGTTTCTAACAAAAATTTACTTAACTTCATGGGAAATACCTAAAATTGACCGTGCTTCTTGTACATGTTGCCATCTCAGTGGTTTTTCTTGTTTTCCATTGGTCCGAATCAGTGTGCTTGCTTTTAAAATTTCATGCCAGGTTATAAACTGTGTATATATATTTTTTTATTAGTTCATTAACACATTTCAAAATGTAGCATACAAAGTATGGTTTGAAAGCTATGTTTAGTCGTCACTAGTAAATGATATTTAACTTGAATTATATTTTCCACGGATTATTTTGCTTGCAAGTGAAGTTCTAATTTCTTCAATAAACTGGTTGATTTGATCATGCAATGTTTTGACCTTGTAATTTTCTTGTAGGGACACCTATGAGTTTCTAACTGCAACCATGGGCAAGCATAAATTTTGACACCTTTCAAATTTGCAGGTGAATTTGATGATGTATTAAGTAGTGACACCAGAAATGATGGCGAATCCATGGAAAAAATTGAGCGTGATTACTGCAGTACAAACAGTTTTAGTGCATTGAAGTCTAATGGATCTGTGCCCCTTGCTGGAAGTGTGAAATTACTAAATATTGAGCATTTGACTCTATTAACTCCAAGCAAGGCAACTCTTATCAGGGACTTGTCATTGGAGATTTCTGAGAAGGAGAACCTGCTGGTTAGATTCTGTTTATATTTTTATCTTGTAAATATCATCTTGTGATGTTAAATAAATGAAAGGATTGATTGACTGCTGGTATATAGCTGCATTAACAGGTTACAGGGCCAAGTGGAAGTGGTAAAACTTCATTATTGAGAGCCATAGCTGGCCTCTGGAATTTTGGACAGGGAACAATCACATTCTATGTCAAAAATGCAAGGAGTCCCGAGCCATGTGTTTCCACAGGCATGGCTTCTGGTGAAGTAACTTCTGCAAGTGAGACCAGTCCAGATCACAATAGACAGAAAGAGAGAAATTCAAGTGTACTTTTCCTTCCTCAAAAACCATACATGCTTTTAGGGACTCTTCGTCAACAATTGCTTTATCCTAACTGGAGTGAAGATCCGACTTTTGTGTCAGATAGTAATAAACCAACTGGTATGACATATTTTGATCTTGTTACCATGTATCTAATATTTTCTCTCACATGTCTGAAACAAGATTTATTACCAGTCAAAGCTTGTTGTAATTGTAGAGAAACTCATGCATACAATTACTTGGCAATCACTTTGGTTTGTGATTATACGTTATTGCATATGCCATGCTTTTTATTAATGGACAAGTAATAAAAAATATATCAATTCTATAACTGAATTTTTAGGTGTTTATATTCGATATAAACTAACACGGATTATTGTTTACTATTATTTATTTATTTTGTTTTTACTTTTGTTTCATTCTTATTAATGTTTATGTTAACAATCTTGTTTCCTCTTTTGTTGTTTGATCAAACATCAAAATTTGAAATTATTTTATTTTAACTGTGTTTGAGAGAGATTGGAAGCGTGTCTATTTAATGAAAAATATGCACTAGATTGTAACTTATGAAAAAGTATGTTAAAAGCATGGGAAAAAAATTGAATTGCACTGTAGTAATAACTAATAACTAAGGGCTCGTTTAGCATGACTTTTGAAAAGCCAAAATGAGTTTTTGAGGTCCAAAAGCAGCTTTTGGACCCATGAAAGTGTTTTTAGAAGGGCTTTTAGAGGATGTTGGTCCAAATGTGACTTCCTCTAAAAGCACTTTTGAAATAAGAGGTGCTTCTAAAAATTAGTTTTCAAATAAAAATTAAAATAACTTCCTCAAAAAAACTCTTCTACAGGAAACAAAAGCTAAAATTAAAACATAAGCCATGCCAAACGGGCCCTAAGTGAATGTTTCAATTGAAGTGAATGCATCATCACTTGCCCGAACCTTCACAGCACGTACTTTTTAAGTCTTGGAAGACTCTGTCAGGTGCATTTTTGGCGGCTTGAATGATGAATGGGTCTCAGTGATTCATTCCTCACATTGACGTGAATTACCTATCCTGTTGTCATTCTTCTGGGAAATAGATCATTCCGAAATGTAGATTTGAACCTTGTAATTTGAGTTGGATCCACATCTTAGCTCCCCTAAGAGCTCTCTTATTTCCATAATCCCACAAGCGGAAGAAACAAAAGTTGCTGAAGAAAGGTTGTTGCGTTCCATGTATTTTGTCTATGGAGTTTGCATTAATGTTAATAGAGATTGCCCACCTTGATGCAAGGTTTTGAGAACTAGTGCTAGAAAACAATTCTTGAATAATATTTCCAAAAAAAAAAAAAAA
>CAIGRS010281695.1:0-18101 GCA_903798395.1 Fraxinus floribunda
GACTGGAGAACAATTAGGAGATATCCTCACGAAAGCTTTAAATGGAGTTCGGGTAGATTATCTTTGTAACAAGTTAGACATGATTAATATCTATACTCCAACTTGAGAGGGAGTGTTACAGACTGTAATTAGCACAATAATTAACTTAATTCTAGGTTTCCTAAATTGTGTACTTTCCTAAGATAGTTTCCTAGGTTGTGTATATATACTTGTATTATCTTTACCCATAATAAGAAGAAAATATTATATTATTTTCTTTCTTCATTCTGATTCACAATTTCAAAAACTCAACTTTATGAAAAGTACATATTTTTTAGATTGAAAATTAAATCAATCACAATATTTAATTGACAATTTCCATGTAAATTAATTGTTTAGATCTTATTTTCTTTCTATGCAAGTTTTATGCTTACAATCAAATACATCCTTAAGGGTTGTTTGGGAATTGGGATAGTTCTATTTCTAGTTTTTGAAAAAAAAAAAAGTTTTCTATCATTTAAAAACTTTTATAATTAGACAAAATACTTTCACAAATTATCCGTACTGACCCAAAAACTAATTTTTTGTTCAAAATTAACTTTAAGACTTTTCAAAATTATGCCAATAGGTCCCTAAGACTTTGACCCACACCGACCCACATGTTAGGCTTTTCTATAGAAGTTACATTATTATTTTGGATAAATCTTAATGTACATAATGCCTTACACAGGCGCCCCTCCAATAGGGGGACGCCAAGTGTCCACTTGGTAAAAAATTATGTAAGGCATTATGTGAGTGTAGCAAGATCCTATTATTTTTAAAAGGACTTAAAAGTTAAAAAAACTGCCATTTTATAAGACCAGGCTCACTTTTTTTTTCCTTCAAAACAAAGAATTGAGTAAACATGCTCCCGAATTCATCTTATGGAAACGAGTCCAAGTGACCCAAAATTATATTCAAGTTTTCTTGTTAAACCCCCCACTGATCAAATGAAAATGTTAAAAAAAATAAATTATAAGTTTAAGCACAAAATAGCAATTTTTTTTTAATAGCAAAGAAACAGAGAAAACAACATGCTTAGTGGCATATTATTGATATAAGATGACATCAATAATGATCTACGATGGCCACAAGGTGAGGATTACTTGATAGGCACTCTATGTAGAGCATCTCATATTAGGCAATCTACCACCTGAGGCCGACTACCACCATGATACCCTCTACGTTTACACATGCTGCCTATCACCACGAGACCGTCGACTTCTATGGGGCATCCTACGTTCACACGGACCGTCTACCACTATAAGACCACTTATAACCACGAGGCCGTTGACTACTATGAGACACTCTACGTTCACATGGGACGTCTACCACTATAAATCGTCTGCCACTATAAGGCCAACACTACACTTAACCCTAAAAATGGTCATGAATCGGACGAGAATCGCTCAATGGCAAACGTGGATACAACCAATCGTTGAAGAAGTGGGAATTGCCCCATCAGTTACGTGGGATACGTGGCACCAACAATCGCTGAACAAGTACGTTGCATCACGTGCCTATAAATATCCCGAAGGTGAGATAGGCATGGATTAAGGAACCTGAACGATATCAATTACATTTCCTATTTTCCTAAACCATCTACTAATTCTCATGCCGAAGGTACAACGGGGGAGGAAGCCCCAACGTCATTTTGCAGGTAGCATTTGTCTGTCGAAGTAGCCAGAACACCTTACACGTCAAGGAACACACAGAGGTCTATCTCGATACAATTTCAATTATTTAGGCAAGAAAACAATCACAAGAAATGAGCTAAATGTTTCATTTATCACTGAAATTATACTCCCATCCCGATTTATTTCCGAGCCCTTGTTTGAGCCCTATTTTGAGAGGAAAAATGCATTTTTGAATTGAGAATTTTGAAGAATGCGTGATTAAGAATGAATAAAAAGTTTTTGATTGATATGTAATATTATTTTATTGAAAATTGTGTAGTTGAAAATTAGTTTTGAAAAAAAAATAATTTTTTTATAAAATGGGGTTCCAATAAGGGCTGAACTTTAAAATATTTTCGAGTGATCACTAGATTTTAACACATTGCATTCCATCACTCACTCATCATATTTCATTAGTCACTAAATTTATATTTACGTCACACTTTACTCGTGAACTTATACTCCCATCAAGCTTTACCCACTTAACTTTAAAGCGCTTACGAACGATCACTGAATATCAAAGATATTTTTTAAATAAGTGTCTCGATATTAAAAAAAAAACAATTTGATTAAATGTCAAAGATACTTTTTAAGTATTAGTCCCTGTTTCACTCCCATTAATACAAACATTTTCATTTCTTATACTTATTTTCAATCACACATTCATACGATAAAAATATTCTGTATGTAAATTCAAATTTTTTCTACTTTTTAACTGCACATCCTTTAAAAATTTACCATACCAAACATTATTTTCTCTCAATTTCTCTTTCTAATTGCCATCAAACTGTGGCTTATGTACAAATATAAATTCTTGAAGATTTTAAGAAATGTCATCTAGGAGCTTGTTTGGTACAGCTCAAAATCGAATTAAAATTGAAAATATAATCGTTATTGGATCACATTAGTCTAATAAAAGTCAATAATAACGGCTAATTTTTCAATTTCAATCCGATTTTAATCTCTACCGGACACACCCTAGATAATTTTTTCTCATTTCTCACTTTGACATTGTTTCTAGAAAAATTTCATTTAGGGCTTCTTTCGTATTTACTAAAAAGCTAATCAAATATTATTTCTAGTTACATTTTTTATTGGATTCATAATTATATATTTAGGGTGTGTTTGAGTCATATTATTTTAAAAGAATGTATTTTGAAATAGTAGATCGATGGAGAATGTGTGGTTGAAAAAGAAAGAAAAGTTATTGATGTGATAAAAATATTATTTTATTGAAAAATGCGTGGTTAAAAATGAGTAAGAGAATGAGAATGAAAATTTTAATGCGGGGCTTAATAAGATGCATCAACTTTTATCAGTTTTTATTATCTTTTAGTAACATCACAAAATCCTCTAATGTATTTAGAATTTTGTACTAAAAAATTGAGGGTGTGTTTGAGCTACATTATTTTAGAAGAATGTATTCTAGAATAATAGATTGATGGAGAATGTACGGTTGAAAAAGAAAGAAAATTTATTGATGTGATGAAAATATTATTTTATTGAAAAATTTGTTATTAAAAATGAATAGAATAATGAGAATAAAAATTTTAATGTGTATCAAACATCGCTCAATAAATAAATTTGAAATAATTTTTAAGAAAAATAAATATAATAATAAGAGAACGAGAAAAAAGAAAAAATAATAATGAAAACAAGAAAAAATAGGAGGGAGCGTTCAACCCTAGTTCCACTGCCACTGCTAGTAAATTTTTGGATCGGATCATCTCACAGTAAATTCAAAACAAAAAAATGAGAAGCAGCTTAGGGAAATTCCCGTTTCCTGTGATTGGCGGCTGTCTCGGCGCCACCACCACCACTCCCTCCTTCATTTCCTCCGCTTTCTCCACCTCATCGGCCGGCAGCGGAGGCGGCGGCAGAGGTCGCGGAGGCTCCAGCATATTCCAGTTTACCGACAACGGCATCGGAAATCCCGAACCTGAGAACTCCAAAGAAGAATCCCCAACAAACTCATCTCTACCGGGGCAAGGCCATGGCCATGGCCGTGGCAGAGGTAATATTATCCCTTCCCCACCTATTCTCCCTTCATTCACTTCCTTTGTGAACAATGACACCGTCTCTCTTGGCCGTGGCCGCGGCTATGGGCCCATAAACACCTCCCCACCTTCGCCGCAACCCCAAGATCCTGAACGCGCTCAACAACAACCTGCAGTGAAACCCAATGATGGAAAACCCTTCTCGTTCATCAGAGGTGACGCCCACGACGATGAAGCATCAGCTGTGTCCACTAGGTCCGGAATCCCACAAGAGAGAAGTCTTCCTTCCGACATCATTGATGTTATATCTGGGGCTGGCCGTGGGAAACCCATGAAACCGCCCGTGGTTCCTACTCAGAGGTCCATTGCAGAAAATCGCCATCTTCGTCCTCGACAACAGTCCAAACCTCGTGTGGTTAATGCTGAGGATGGGGCAAACTATAAGAGCTCTCCACGGGAGAAATTGAGCACAGAGGAGAAAGTGAAGAAGGCAGTGGGTATATTGTCGAGGGGAGAGGAGGATGGTGGTGCAAGAGGGAGAGGTGGCTTCAGGGGAGGTAGAGGCGGGCGTGGAAGTCGAGGAAGAGGAAGATTTGGTGGAAGAGGTGGAAGGGGACAAGATAGATATCAGGATTCTGATGACGAGCCTGGTGGGCTTTACCTCGGTGACCCTGCTGAAGGAGAGAAGTTAGCTCAGAAGCTTGGCCCCGAAATCATGAATAAATTGGTTGAAGGATTTGAGGAAATGTCTAGCAGGGTGTTGCCTTCCCCTTTGGATGATGCTTATTTGGATGCACTTCACACTAATTTAATGGTAATGCATTTTCAGGTTTTCTATTGTTGGATTGGCACTATAAGATTAGCTCAACTGGTTTGTTTCATTGGGATTTGGTGTACAGATTGAATGTGAACCAGAATACCTGATGGAAGAGTTTGGCACAAATCCGGATATTGATGAGAAACCTCCAATTTCTCTTAGGGATGCACTTGAGAAAATGAAGCCATTCCTCATGACATATGAAGGGATTCAGAGTCAAGAAGAGTGGGAGGTATAGACACCTATATATTTTGCTCTTGTCCTGTTGAAACATGGTATTACGTGTGTTTGAATCTCATTTTAATGATAATAGAATTTTTGAAATAGTGATTGATGGGAGAATGTGTGGTAAAAAAGTAATGAAAATTTTAGATCTGTGTGTAATATTATTTTATTCGAAGAATGTGTGGTTGAAAGGAAGAAAAAGAAAAAAAAGAGTGAGAATAAGAAAAAAATGGGTGTCAAACAGGAGCTTAATTTGTCTCCTGACTTGCTCTATTCTCTTTATTGGATGTACTTTGATACCTGAAATGATTTTCTTATTAGATTAAGAAATTAAGTAATACAACTACATTCTTTCGTTTGCTGTTAAATATGAGTCTTGGGTCTTTCCGTTTCACTTACTAGTATGCTGATGCTTCTTCCATTACATATCACTAGTCAGCTACAATCTGCTCCCATTTTTTGTTACTTACACTGTCCCTCCATTTAATTCCTGGACCTTGAAGTTTTTTGGAAAAACAATTTAAATTCCTTTCTTGTTGTTTTACTTTTACTATTCTTAACTTGATACAGTTGTAAGCACATGATATGACTCACTAATGCCAATTTTCTGTTGACGATATGGAAATTGATGCTATAAATTATGTAATGATTGCCATATTTTTTGCTTTATCTGTCAGTTATAATAGCTGTAAAGTAATGATGGAAACTAATCAATCTTTGAGATCAAACTGTCATCCAGATATTCTTCACACTAATGCACTGCAGACGGTACAAATTCTTTTGGATTTTCGTTTAGAAATTTTGTTTTGAGGTTGCATATTAAGGCTTTATCTATGTTATTTTAGCAGTTAATTAGTGATATTGAGCTATTTGAAACCATAAAGCTTCATTGAGATGCCAGTTCATTTAACCTGATAACTTCTCTTCATAATTGTGGTGTTACATTTTGGATTTCTTCTGTCTTCTTTTTTCATGTTGTGACATATAGTTACATTAGATTACATTTTCTCTTTGGTTTATATGATTCTGAAGGCAGTTGTATACGGATTGTGTTCCTTGTTTACTTTGTTCTCGAAATTCTCTTATATGTAAAATAAGAAAGAAACTATTGGTGATATGCTTACGGAGCTACTTGTAAAATCCAGGCTGTTACATGCCACTTTTCAACACTAGTGGTGGTTTTCTCCAACATCACTTGTCAGTCAAAGGATCTTTAACATTCTGTTATTTTCTTTAATTTTTCCTGACCTTTTCTTGGTCTTTTTTTCTTTGTGGTCCTCCAACTGCTAAAGAATAGAAGGAAATAATAAGGGCCTGTTTTCAAGATTTAAGACCCAAAGCATGATAAATGAGAGTAGGATTTGTAAATGATGTACATGGTATAAAGAAAATAGATATTTTTATCATTTTACATTCACTTCGTATTTTTGCATACACATTTTGAAATCGGCTTCTGCACAGAACTGTATTTATATGCCTTCAGAGTGCTCATTTTATTTCTCATTTTTGTTGAAATGTACGTGATATACTCCACTGGATTTTTAGCAGTCAAAAATATGTTTGGAGGATAGTTTATAAATGGTTATATGACTTAGAGCATGTTTAGCTAAGCCTAAAAAATTAACAAAGTTACTTAAAAGTAGCTTCTAAGTTTAGCAAAACATGTTTGAAGCTTTAAAAGTTACTTCTAAGCACTTTAAAAGAGATACTTCTTTAAAAAAGTTTAGATTAAGGGAAGTGTGGTCTTTTTTATTTTTTTAATAGGCAGCCAAACATGCACTATTTGCTGTTTTCTCTGCATTATCTTTATCTTATTTTATATTTTTCCAGCTATGTGGATTAATGTGTTCTCTGAGCTTGTTACGTAGGATCCACAACTTTTGCCTACTTTTTAACCACATTATACGCACTAAAAGCTTAGCCAAGCAAGCACTAAGCCCTTGTTTGAGCTCCATTACTTGAAAAAAAATTGATTTTGGAATAGTGTTTTTTTGGAGAATGTGTGCTTAAAAGGTAAGCAAAATTTTTGGGTTTACGTATAATATTATTTTATTGAGTGAATGTGGGGTTACCTTTCAAAAAAAATAAAAATTGAGTGAATGTGGGGTTAATAGGATGAGAGAGAAAAATAAATTAAATTTTAATGAGGGCCAAACAAGTGCTAAATAAGAAGTGATTGTAGTTGTTTCCTGTGGGAGAACATGGCTCTTGCTTTTTGTTACCTGTATTTATGATGTCTTTTTTTCCTTTTCATGTCTTCTTGAATTATAAAGAATTTCAGTTGCTTCTTCCAAAGGCAGCCTACATTTGCAGGGTCACTTAAGTTTCTAATTTCAGCTTTCTATTAACATGGGAATTATCAGTTCTTAATTTTGGGCATTTACATGTTTCTTTTTAACTTCCTCGGATTAACTACAAATGACCTTGCACTTTATAGGAAGCCATTGAGGAAACCATGAAAAATGTTCCTCTTATGGAAAAAATTGTAGACTACTATAGTGGACCAGACAGAGTTACCGCTAAGCAACAGCAACAAGAGCTAGAAAGGGTAGCCAAGACTATCCCAGAAAATAAGCCTGCTTCTGTAAAGAATTTTGTCAATCGTGCCGTCCTTTCTCTGCAGGTTAGTTATTATTTCTTAACATCCAGATTTCTCCCCTGGTTCATTTCTCTATATTTCTTTTCTTATTCTTATAAGTGGAATCTTAACTAGTCACTCTAATATATGGGCACATTGTATACGATCTTCAATCTGATGCATGTGATTGCAATTCTTAAGTTTGGCCTGTTGGCACCCGACATAGGAAATACGAGTATTGTATGGCACAAGAAGTCTACTGTTTTCTGGAGAAGATGAAATAAAAATGCTCCTATCTTTATTTGGAATGACAATAAATAGGCTTTAGCACTATTATATTTACTTGAGCATATAGGAAAAAGTTGAAGTAAAAGACTAAATAAAAAAGTTTGTTCTACTGGTCTAGATTGGTTGCAAGTATCTAAAATGTTTCCAGGAAAGACAAGAAAAAGGAAGGCAAACGTAATTTCAGAGCTATGGACTTCAAATAAGTTCATGTGTATTTTATTTTATTTTTATTTTTTTTTCTCAATCTTACCAAGCAAATAATATGATAAAATATCAAATGCGTGTCGTTGCTTCTGAATGTGTCGTGGATACAAGGGTTAGGAATAGTGTTTTTAGTTTTCAACTTTACCATTTGTGTTTGTGAAAACTTCTCAGACCTTTTTCTTATTTTGCTTCATTCATTCTAATCATGAATTTGAAAATCCGTCAACATTGCATCATCCTTTATGTACAAGATTGTCTCTGTATTAACATATCTTTTCGCGATCAAGATCCTGGCATATTTATTTGTCTCTCCTGGACCATCCTCTTCTTCTTCTTCTTCTTCATCATCATCATCATCTTCTTCTTTTTTTTTTCTTAGCCGTGTGGGATTGATATTTTCAATGCGCACTTGAGAGAGAGAGAGTATTAAGCTGACCTTAATAGCAATCTTGATTTCTTGCAATATGATGGGAATCTTCTTGACCACTTGTATGTACGATAGATTCTTAGCAAACGAATCAGCGAGGTCATTTTGTCCAATATCAATCATGTAAAGAGCATCATTGAAGCTTGCATCACCAATCGAAAGTCCGAACCCTTAAATGTGATACAAGAATCTAATTACTAGGCTAGTATATTAACCTCTAAGCAGAGAGCAAAATCCCCAACTACATTATGACGAAATAAAAACCTATTGAAACTTACATGCACGAAACAAAAGCAACAGCATTAAAGCAAAAAAAGAACATTGAAAAGCTTGAGGTGTGTAGGTCCATAGCAATAAAAAGAGGCCAGTTTATTTACGAACTGTAACATGAAATGGGCACACTAAAACATCAATCAAATTAGTATTATTTTCATATAATATAGTGTTTTTCAGTAAACTTATAGTGTGTTTGGTGCACATTAAAATGAGATAATGCATTTTTTTTGAAGTGATGTATTGAGAAGTGATGTGATGGGAGATATGTGGTTGAAAAAGAAGGAAAAGTTATTGATGTGATGGAAAATATTATTTTATTGAAGAATGTGTGGTTGAAAATGAGTAGAAGAATGAGAATGAAAAAAATAATATGGGACAAACAGGGGCTTAATATAATACTCATTTAGTAGGTTGTCCAATCGATCGTTCTCATTTTCTCATCCACTCTCTTCTTTTCCAATAAGATTCAAATAAAATGGTCCACTCTCATCTGTCAACCTTTTTTTTATTTTTATTTTTTTTAAGCAAGGACAAAGAAAAAACTTGCCCGCCCACTCGTCTGGCCACATAATGTCTTCTCCTTTGCTCTTATGGACAATGAGAGAAATCAGATCTCTCTCGTTTCAGAATGTATTCCAGATTTTTCCAACATACTGTGTCAGCTTCGCCAACAATAATATTCACCCCTAACTTCCATTTGGTCTTTTTCATTTTTAATGGCCATTTCAAAATTTTTAATAATTTGGCCCCAACTTTTTCCTTAAAAAGTCAGAAAAGAGTGCTCATTGCCTCAGCGCAATGAAAATTGTTTTCACAGAAGGAAAAGAGCAGCATGCCCACACATCGTGTTGGACAAGGTCTACATAGCATCTATAGTGTGTTTGTGCATCCTGGTTTAAAGAAAGCTTACTGGTGGACAAGTCCACCTGCAGATCATGTCAACTAAAGGAGCTGACGTGGAAAGGAAACAGATAGAAGGGCAGATTAGTTGCCACTCCACTTAATCAACCAGCCGAAAAAACCAGACAAGGTGGTAAGTCAAACAGTTCACGCCTCCATAGCAATGACAGAGGAGCCATCAGCTGGCCATGATCCACCTGGCACCTGGACATGTGACATTGTTTAGATCTTATTTTCTAGGATGATCAGACAAACATTCTCAAACATCAGACACTGCTTGGGAATCATATGTCCAACCAAACTCTCATCCTGAACAACCTACAAGGGACACCAGCTGCAACAGACTCCCACCATCAACTCAACCTCATTAATTCATTCTACAGTGCGAGAGAGCATCTGCCAATGAAGTCTTAACCGGGTGGGAATAGTGAGAAAATGGGAGTCGTCCATGCATTATTGAGTTGCTAAATAATCATACTCCATGATAGGGGAACAACCCCCTCCAGGCCTCCATGCAAGCTATGTCAACCCACAGCAGATGATCAAACCCAATTAGATGAAAGGTTGTGGGCTCAATTAAAATGTCAGCAATCATTTTGGCAGGCAGAAGAAACAACATAGGGAGAGAGAGAGAGCAGAAAATCTAGAGACACAAGCAGCTCAGATTTGAGGTTTCTCTTCCAATCTGGATAACATTGACCTGTGTTGAGGATGCATGGCACTAAACATTGGACAGACACAATACAACGTGGAATTTTTGCATTCTTTGATGTTTTCCAAAATTGTTTTTGATGAGTTGTCTCTGGTTTCTTTCTTGGTTTAAACCAATTATTTGTTCTCTCTTGATAGTCTTGTCTCCTCTTCACTTTATCTGGAGCCTCTGCCTTTTTTAAATTTCCAAATAGGGAAAGCAGAAGACTAAGAAATCCTAATTCACATATCTGTGTTATTCTGTTGTGCATGTAGGTTAAGATTTGGGGGATGTTGACCTCAGGAGAACAGGGCCAGCATGCTACAAAAGGAATTGTGAGAGAACTAAATGTCTTATCGTCCTTTACAATCTACACCCCCAACTCGGAGCTCCCTAATCCAAGAAAAAAAACTACGGTAAATTTTAGCAGCTGCGAAATCATGGACTTGTAATATGACAGAGAAATTTGATAATACCTGCAGCGACAAGTTCAGCTGATCGAGTCTTGAAATGAAGAAACTGCAACACCTGAATGTTCAATGAAAAAGCTACATATTTAGGCAGTGTAGCAGAACCCGCCACAGCAAAGTTTGCCCCATTTGAGAAAGTGGACCCTAACGAGTCCAAATATGCGTTCAGAAAACTCGTGTTTATGCTTTGACCTGCAAAAACAATAAGACATTCTCTACTCAACTACATTATGATTATGCAGTATCTAAAAGTATATAAATAGATTACAAATAGAGCTGACTGTTTCCATTATTGATGCCTACTTTTATTATTTTGCAAGTTTGGTCTATAAACCTGTCTTCCAGAAGGTAGTAACCAAAAGGGAGAATAAATAAACAAAAGTTGAACAGGAGCCTAACCAGTTTAGATTTTTCTTAGATCTTCTCCAAGGCTTGTGATAATATTAATTAATTTAAAAAGTCACTTATATAGTAAAATTTTACAATTTCTCATGTATCGTAAAATCAAACACAATATTAGAATAAACAATGTAGCACAAAGGTTATGTTTATTATGTATAGCTGCCCTTCTGTGTATTGTGTATTCTCTTCAATTCTAACTGCAGGGCAGTCCTCTTGGTTGCTCAATTCAAGTTTATTTCTTTGGCGGCTAGAACGCATTGTCATCTATTTATCACGACTGAAAACAAAAATCGTACAACACTAATTTCTGATCTGGAAATCTTGATGTCTTGGGTATCTTATGGGGATGATTTGCATGCATGATTTAAGATCTCTAATGGTGCAGTCCCAAAATTGTTACTGACGCACAAGGGTGGAATTAAGAAGGTAGATACTAAAGAATGTGGCTTCTTTTCAAATGGGCAGAAGCTGAAGAGGAATTGAACAAATAAAAAGTGGAATTAAAGATGCATTAAAGCAAAAGAAATGCAGTTGCACTCCATTTTCAATGAAACTCATATACATGACATTTTGCCTAGGATGACAATCACATCCCCTTAGCATGGTTCAATCGCAAGTATATATAGCTAACAAAGAGGTATCATCATGGTGCGTTGTGAGGGTAGAAGGCATACATAGACATTGAAGACAAGTGACGTAGGGACATTTTTTACTGACTGGAGCAAGACATATTGCCTTTAGAATTTAGAATAATTTTGCGAAAAGTTTTTTTTTTTTCCCCCCCCTTACTAATATGCTTTAACAAATCTAGTCTGTGTAAACCCCATCAACTATGAACATTCAGTCCTAACAGGCTAGAAGATAACTTTGTAAATAAAAGAGTGCTGAATTTATTCGATCATGAACTTGAGCATTGTTCCCCACAAGATTAATGTTGGGCTTAGGTCAGGGGCGGAGGCGGGGGGGTCCTGGGGGGACCCGGGCCCCCCCCCCCCCCCCCCCCCCCCCCCCAATATCCTCATCAAATTAACCTCAGGAGAATAATATTGGCATTCTCTATATTTACAGGGTAGCAGGTTGGGCATTACAACTGTCATATCAACTGATTCAATTCGGCACATGATGAGGAGCTTTGTAGACGAAAAACAGAATCCTTTACTATGGGCCTCAACCTACCATGCTGGGGAATATTTGGATCCTGTAGCTGTTGCAGAAGCNTATTAGATATGTTCTCAAATATGGTCTTGAAAATAGCCAGTAACATTGGATGGGAATGATGATATTTGAAATTAAAAACTTCAACCAATATGTTTTAATTTAAGAATATAGAGAAAAAATATTTATTTATGGATCCTAAAACTAGTACCATGAAAAGAGACAAATCGGAAGTCAGTATATGGTTAGCTAATAAAAACTTAGGTCAACAATGTTTTACATCAGAAATTCCTTCATGGACTAATTTTTCTTTCACATTGTGAGCAATTTCCTCATTTTAATAGATAATATTCCAAAATAAATAAAAATCTGGGGCACTGCCCCCGAACCCCGTAGACCCCCACCCCTTCAACTTTGGGACCCTCCTACTTCGACGGGCTGGCTCCACCCTTAGCTTCGGTGGAACTAATTCTCAAGTTCCATTCTTGATCAATGCATTGAATTCGACGTTCATAGCATCACGCCATCTAGCATGTTTTGAGGCCTCGGTGAACAAGGATGGCTTGGATGGTGTTGAACCATATTCGGCAAGACAAATCTGTGGCAGTGGATATTTGACAAAGCCCACGAATGGAGTTTTAGGCTTCAGGTTGTTTGTTTGTGATCGAGTTGTCATTCGTCTGGGGGATTGGGAATAGGTGGACTAAAGTGTCGGTTGACAACACTAACTATATCGCAAGTAATTGCTAGCACTGGAATAAACACACCATATGTGGACTCATTTTCCGTTACTTGTCTTGACAAGTCCTGATCAGATTCATTTTGGGGTAGACCGGTTGAATATAAAGTATCAATTGCAGGAAGAGTTAGTGTGTGTGTGTGTAGGATGTAAATTGAGAGGGAGTGATGTCGTAGTTGTTTGATGAGAAACATTGGAGTTGTCAGGAGTTTGGTCTGGAAAATATGACTCATAAAAAACAACGTGCCGAGATACAAAAGCATCAGTCATGCGTTTGATCTACATGAAGTACTTGCTAGCGGATTAAGTGGTCTTGCGAGTATTGGTGAGTTGAGATCTCACCTGAATTGCTTGAGCCCAAGATTGGGAAGCAAACGCAGAGGTAAGGGTCATCCACACGGCATTAGAAGTATCATAGTGAGCAACTTGAGCAAGGACTTCATCAGTGAGTGAGGCGTTGAGGCAGCCTAGGATCAAGTTATCCTGCGTTTCCCAATTCTCGAACAAAGGTTAGGAGACGTAGTTCCATCAGCATCAATGAGTTCCTTCGGTGGTGAATTTAGAGTTCCATCGACAAACCCAAAGACCTTTTGGCCTTTCAGATACGGAAGCATCGTGGCCTTCCACATTAGGTAGTTTTGGCGGCTGAGTTTGGTGACATTGATGGAGGAGGGGGTTGAAAACAGGGAGTTGGTTGCCTGAGCATCGGAGGTAGAGGAATCAGAAGGTGCAGACATTGTTGTGTGATTAGGAGAGGAGCAACGAAAGGTTTGACGTTGGTCGACTAAGCGTATGATACCATGTAAAATCTAACAGTGGATAGAATTGAAGGTAAATTTCATTTCCTTAAATTGTATACATACACGACTCCAGTTTAAATAATACACATGCCTAACTGACTACAAAGATTTTCTGTAACTAATTACAGAGACTTGTGGAAGTGCGAAGTGTCTGAGATTCAAACTTGAATATCCCAGAATCATGTCGCTCCAATCTGTTCAGCAGAAGACATGGTGTCTTCAGTTACAGCAGCTCCAATAGAGCATAATGCTTTGAGGTGTGAATTCCTATCTTCTGCTAATAATCATAAAGCCGTGCATATATTAAAGGGAAAATTGCAGCTGGGTTCCAAACATTTTCACACCACAATCCCAAATGTAATGACAGTTTACCAAACTATCACAAGTTACCATCCAAATTAACTAACTTTTTTACTATAAACAAGGAAAATAACTTATAAACACTGTTTTGACAATTATAACCGCACAAATGCATAAACACGTCACATATGATACAGAACTCCTCTCGGACCATATTCTTTTTTATAAGATTGGTTCATAGAATTATTTTTGGTATCCAAATCAAAAAGATAGATTCCCATGAGAACATTTAATAATGTGGACCCAGTGAGACATACATAATTAATCAGTATCAGCACCTACCATGCACCAAAATAACACAAATCAAAACCCTTCATTAACCAAAATCAAACAGAATGAACAGATATTTTTCATTTAATTAAAGATTAAACTAAGCAAAATTTATCACAAATGTGAACGTACAGAGAAAATCAATAATGAGACGGCCGTCACACAGTCGACCCGTTGATCTGCCGAAGAAAGCGCGTCCATTCGGAAATTTAATGGGTATACCGAGTCCGCCAACGAGTCCGCCAGTGTCCGAGTTGGAATCGCCGAAATTGAATATGATTGATGGTTTTTTGCACAGTGAGAGAACTGGATTTGACAGTGAGGAGAGCAAAATGCAAAGGAAAATTGCCTTGAAAATGTTAACTGTTGAGAAATTCATGGCCACTTGCTTTGGTTTCAGTGGCAGTATCAGTATTAGCAGTGGCTTTATGTTTTTGTTTTTTTACGAGAGAGGTATAAATGAAGGAAAGTTGGAACCAACGGACATAAACGGAAAATTCCAATTGGGTTCCAAACCTTTGAAGTTGTGATTATAGGGTCTCGAACGTTTCATTTCTGACACTCTAAGCCCCTATTTGGCCTCGATTTTTAAAATTCATTTTTAACCATACATTTATAGGATCCACAATTTTTATCTACTTTTTAGCCTCACGTTTGATAATTTATTTATCAAAATCTATCAAAAATCTATTTTTTATCTAATCAAATAAAGGGTAAATCTCTAAATTAGGAATAAAAATAGGATATGACAGGACTGGAATGATATGGTTATGAACCTTTTGTGCACTCTGAATCCCATAACTAGGGATTGAAAAGGGACATAACAACGTGGATGGTCATCCCATTTTCGATTTGTTGAGAATTTTTGACAACAAAAATTAAAATATTCTCATTCATCGCCTTCATTTAATTAATTTTTTAAATACATTTGAAATTGAAAAACGTAAATCAAAGTAAAATAAAAAGATTGGAAGCGGTTCAAGAAATTCAGAATGAGTACCATGCTCCTCATTCCTGTCCTATTTACGAGTGGTAGTTGGATAATGCAAGACAAGGTTGAGAGTGGAATTTTTTTCAAATCCTACTCTAAACTTATGACGGTTGGCCATTGCATGCTTTTTGTAAGTTAAGGAATCGAAGTGAATATTTGATACCCTAGTTGGAATTTTTCATAACGATAGAGGTCGTGACTAAAGTCAAATTAGTTGGGCGAATCCTGAAACATCAATTATTTTTTATATATATTCCGTTACAGTCGTTTCCTACAATCCAACGTCATTTCCTTTTATAGCAGAACTCTTTCACTACACATTCGAAATTCTCAAAATTAAATTGAGGTCTGAAATTCATATATTCACGTTACGAAGCATATTTTCGCCATCGGAGACGACAAACAGGTAACATTTTTCATTGATTTTGATAACAAATTGAACGATTTCACCACATTCATGCTTCACGTCACAGATTTGGAAATCAATTTGGTGAAATATAATCCGAATTCGCACAAGAGAATACAATTCGGGTAATTAATTCGATTATTTTGTTCAGAGCTATCAATGTACATTTTCAGCAACTAAATCGAGTTCTAGTCACGTAAGTGTTGATCGTGTTCGTATATGTGACTAATGTGTGTACTCGGATATGTGAACAGTCAATTATCTGTGAATTGTTACTAGATATCATTTACCATGTGTGATCGTCATGTGTCCTGCTTTTATTGAAATGTGAACTGAAAATACATATATGTGACCATGAATGAACAACTAAGAACTAGCAAATAACAAAATGTGACCAAACTGCGACCACATATTAACTGTGACATGATAATATCTATCTCTTACCATACATGATAATATCTATCTCTTACCATGCATGATCGACCTGTGACATGCAAATATTGAAATGCGACCTTAAAATGCGTATATGTGACCATGAATGAACATATAAGAGCTTGAAAATAACGAGATGTGATCAAATATTGAAAAGTATAGTAAGTGACTTTCATCATCACATTACAATTCATTGCATACTGAGTACTGTTAGAAGTGTGGTAAGTGAACTGGCATGACATTAATTTTGGTCATGTGTGACTTGGTCGAGAATGTGACCATAATGTCACATTACCAACTGTGAAGGTGATATCTGCATTTGTAACTACTCAAATCATGGTGTGTGATGAAATAGATAATGGTTGTAGATGAAACGTGACATGTGTGACTCCCAATGTCACCTACAATTTTTTGTCATATATTACTTGTTCGGAAATGTGCTTTCATTTTAATTCATGAATGCCTTTATTAACTGTGTGAATTATATTGCGTTAATCACTATGAATTTGAAGTTGTAGAAATGGTGTATTTGCATGGAGCTCAATCGTCATTGGCGTTGGTAGACTGTGGATGCAATTATGTAAACCTTGTTGACACAGTTATGACATAGTTCAATTTGGATCCGATGAGGGTGGCAGTGTCGTTGAAGTATGTACTGAATGATTTTTCCGCTATTTTTGATATAAAAAAAACGACAGAAATGTGCAATCATACCTTTTGCTGAAGGAAATGCACCGTGATCTTGCTACATACCCAGCAATTGTTGATATGACTGCTGCAGAAGTAGAAAAATCATCTAATATGGTTTCGGTTAACCTTTCTCCTACTGGTGAGCTTTGTACACTGCAGGATATGGCAACGACAAATGCAGAGTAGGAATTGAAAAATCAGGTCATATTTGGGACAAAGAAATCACAGTTGTGTCTATTGCAGATGCTAGAGATGTCGAAGAAGGAAGAGTTTTCTGGGATAAAGATATTTTAAAATTGAACCTATTTTTTTTTTTTTTGCCATACAGAATATGTTTGAGTTTATGGTTGAATGGTTTGACAAGAAAGAATATGTTGTGAGGTGTTCACAACAACGTTGTAGCTGGATTTATAGATCGTCAAAATGGGGTAAAACAAATCTATTTAAGATTCAAAAGGTGGGTAGTCACACATGTGCATCGAATGTCGTGTTGGGTCACACAGGCAAGTATCAACTGCAGTTGTGTCTTCTAGCATCAAGTAGAAGTACACATCATCCAGTACCATATACACACAGAAGGATATATGCAATAATATGTTGCAGACTTGTGGTGTTTATTTGAATTATTCGAAAGCATGGAGATCCCGGGAGCATACCTTAAAGATGGTTAGGGGTGATCCAATTCGATAAGATACCAAGCTTCTTCCACGTGCTTCGACAAAAGAATCCTGGTACGGTCATAGAGTTGGAGGTTGATCCAATTCGGTAAGATACTAAGTTTCTTCCGCGTGCTCCGACAAAAAATCCTGGTACGGTCATAGAGTTGGAGGTTGATAGTCACAGTAGATTCAAGTATTGTTTTATGGCACTTGGTGCATCAATACGTGGATAGAAGCATTGTTAGCCTGTAATCGTGGTCGACGGTACGTACTTGAATGATCACTACAGTGGTACCCTTTTCACAGCATGTACATAGGATGCAAATAACAACATATTCGTTCTTGCTTTTGGAATTGAGGATAATGAGAACGATAAATCTTGGAGATGGTTTTTCAAGAATCTGAAAAAGGCATATGGTCACAGAGAAGAAATGTGTTTTGTGTCAAATCCTCATATCAGTATGAAGAATGCAATAGACCATGTTTATCCGGGAACATATCATGGTATTTGTTCATATTATTTGTTGCAAAATTTGAAGTCATATTATGAAAAATCAAAACAGAATATTACACATGCTTTCAACTCAGATGTCTACACTTACACGTTGGAAGAATTTGAATATAACATGA
>CAIGRS010281730.1:0-19005 GCA_903798395.1 Fraxinus floribunda
AGAGATATTGTGATTGAATTCTAGAGTTAATTTCTAGCCGGCACTCGAGAGAGGGGAGAGAAATAATTTCATTTCCTCACATTAACTATTTGTTTTAGATGCAAACTATGACCAATCATGTATTGTTTCCCTTACAAATGTCCAAAATGATTACCAAAACTGATGATCTATTAAAAAAATTTAAAAGGTAATGATCAGCTATTGTATTATGTAAACATTAATGCATAGTAATAAAATGCATTGGGTGGCTCATATGGGCCCCTCGAACAAATTTTATTTCACGCGAAATGACTAATGCAACATTGCACCTTAATATCTATATACATCTTTGTGTAAGTATGTGATTTGTGTCTTTGGTAAAATGATAGAACATATATAGTCTTGAAGAAAAAGAATGGTATCCTCCATCTATTTATCACCTTGTTAAAACCTAGAATCAACATCGATAACATGAGCTTTTAAAGAGCACACAGAGAGATGCTATGGCCTGTGCTGCTTCTGAGAATTCAAAATATGAAGCCTAAAATAAAGCATAACAGTAGCAAGAATTGTGGGACTTGATAGGATTTTAGTGTCCAAGTAGTGATGATTTTCTGGGAGAAAATGAATATGCACCTTCATTGCATCTCGATCTTCATTTATTCGCTCAGACAACTTCAGATTAGAATTTGTGCTCAGGCTTCTCGTCGACAGCTGCGAAATTCCAGTAGACTGCTTCAACTTGGAGTTTAATGCTCTTGTACCATTCTTTTTTACAGTTTTTGTTCTTCGGTGATGTCAGTATAGTGTTGAGATGGTGAATCGACTGAGATTGAACTCTAATTGCTCCACGAGAGAGGCTGGTAGTGACAAGGTGGGGGCTTCTAACTACCGCTGTGAATTTATTTCTATTTACGATAATACTGAGGAAAACAAATAAAAATCAAAACAAAACAAATGATTCATGACTCAGAAAGTTCGAGGTGGAGGTGGTGTTGGATCTATACTCCTTTGTAACCACACACACTCTTGATGATTGCACAAATGGTTCCTACAACTAGAAATGGAATGACATTTCATTCACCATGAGGTAAGGAGGGAATTAGGTATTGGAGGGAATTGAAAATTTTAAAAACTCCATGTATACACACACACACACACACACACACACACACGGGATGACAATATTTACAATGACAAAAGTGTAAATTTTGAATTTCTCTATTTTTTATTGAGAATTTGTGACATAAAGTGTACATTGACATATTCATTAAAATAACTATTTACCTAATATTTTACATAATGATGAGGAGTCAAAATGTAGGTGTAAAAGTTATTTGATTGATAAAATTTTGATCAAATTAAATCTCGTCACATTATATGTTGATAAATTATTATATACATGTAGCACAACTCTTATGTTATGCAGCTAAGTTTGGCAGGTATCGTCTGTTTTGTGTAGAACCTCTGTCATCTCTCTCTAAATTTGGATTTATATTCCTGATATGTGATGATCTTAAGATACTATTGCTTTGAGGGATTTGAGTTGTGTGATTTTTGGGTCGGATGGTTGTGTCAGTGGTGGGTTGGTGTGATGCTTGGGGTTGGAAGTGGGTGGTTCCCAGAGTTGGCCAGAAGTCTGTTAAAAAAGGTCTAATGAGTTCCATAGTAGGTCTTTTATATTAATATTGCTCCCATTTTGGTCTCTTCAAATGTCCGGAATGATCACCAAAACTTGTGATCTATTAAAAAAATGAAAAGGCAATGATCAGCTGTTGTATTATGTAAACATTAATGCATAGTAATAAAATGCATTAGGTGGCTCATATGGCCCGCTCGAACAAATTTTATTTCAGGCGAAAGGACTAATGGAACATTGCACTTTTATCTGTATATATATCTTTGCGTGAGTATGTGATTTGTGTCTTTGGTAAAACGATAGAATCTATATAGTCTTGAAGCAAAAGAATGGTACCCCCTATCTATTTATCACCTTGTTAGAACTTGGAATCAACATTGATAGCACGCGCTTTTAAAGAACTCACAGAGAGATACACTAGCATGTGCTGTTTCTGAGAATTCTACATATGAAGCCTGAAACAAAGCATAACGGTAGCAAGAATCATGGGACTTGATAGGATTTTAGTGTCCAAGTATTGATGATTTTTTGGGAGAAAATGAACTCGCAACTTCATTGCATCTCGATCTTCATTTATTAGCTCAAACAACTTCAGATTAGAATTTGTGCTTATGCTTCTCGTCGACAGCTGCGAAATTCCAGTAGACTGTTTCAACTTGGACTCTGATGCACTTGTACAACTTTTTTTGACAGTTTTAGTTTATCGATGATGTCAGTATGTGTTGAGATGGTGATTGCAATGAGATTGAACTCGAATTGCTCCATGAGAGATTCTGGTGGTGACAAGGTAGGGGCTCCTAACTACCGCCGTGAATTTATTTCAATTTACGGTAATACAAAGGAAAAAAAAACAAAAAGCAAAACAAGACAAATGATTCGTGAGTCAAAACGTTCGAAGTGGAGGTGGTGTTGGATTTATACTCCTTTGTAACCACAGACTCGTGATGATTGCACAAATGGTTCCTACAACTAGAAATGGAATGACATTTCATTCCCCATGAGGTAGGGAGGGAATTATGTATTGGAGGGAATTGAGAATTTTTAAAATTCCGTGTACACACACACACACACGGGATGGCAATATATATAATGACAAAAGTGTAAATTTTGAATTTTCATATTTTTTATTTAAAATTTCTGACATAAAGTGTACATTGACATATTCATTAAAATAACTATTTACCTAGTATTTTACATAATGTTGAGTTGTCCAAATGTAGTTGTAGAAGTTATTTGATTGATAAAATTTTGATCCAATTAAATCTCGTCACATTATATGTTGATAAATTATTATGTACAAGGAGCACAACTTTTATGGCATGCAGCTGAGTTTGGCAGGTATCGTCTGTATTTGTGTGGAAACTCTGTCATCTCTCTCTAAATTTGGATTTATTTTCTTGATATGTGTTGATCTTAAGATATTATTGCTTTGATGGACTTGAGTTGTGTGACTTCGGGGTCGGATGGTTGGTGTCGATGGTGGGTTGGTGTGATGCTTGGGGTTGGAAATGGGTGGTTCTAAGGTTAGCCAGAAGTCTATTCAAAAAAGTCCAATAAGTTCTATAGCAGGTCTTTTATATTAATATTGCTCCCATTTTAGTCTGTTTGTATGTCCAGAATGATCACCAAAACTTATGATCTATTAAAAAAAAATGAAAAGGCAATGAGCAGCTGTTGTATTATGTAAACATTAATGCATTGTAAGAAAGCGCATTAGGTGGCTCATATGGCCCGCTCGAACAAATTTTATTTCAGGCGAAAGGACTAATGCAACATTGCACCTTAATCTGTATATACATCTTTGTGTGAGTATGTTATTTGTATCTTTGGTAAAATGATAGAACCTATATATTCCTGAAGTAAAAGAATGGTATCCCCTATCTATTTATCACCTTGTTTGAACCTGAAATCAACATTAATAGCTCGCGCTTTTAAAGAACTCATGGAGAGATGCAGTAACATATGTTGCTTCTGAGAATTCTACATATGAAGCCTGAAACAAAGCATAACGGTAGTAAGAATCGTGGGATTTGATAGGATTTTTGTGTCCAAGTAGTGATGATTTTTTGGGGGAAAATGAACTTGCACCTTCATTGCATCTCGATCTTCATTTATTCACTCAGACAACTTCAGATTAGAACTAGTGCTCATGCTTCTCGTCGGCAGCTGCGAAATTCTGGTAGACTGCTTCAACTTGGAGTCTGATGTACTTATACCGCTTTTTTTTACAGTTTTTGTTCGTCGGTGATGCCAATATGGTGTTAAGATGGAGATTGCACTGGGACTGAACTCGAATTGCTCCATGAGAGATTCTGGTGGGGAGAAGGTGTGGCTCCTAACTACCGTCGTGAATTTATTTCTATTTACGGTAATACACAGGGCAAAAAACAAAGAGCAAACAAAACAAATGATTCGTGACTCAGAAAGTTCAAGGTGGAGGTGGTGTTTGATTTATACTCCTTTGTAATCACAGACTCACGATGATTGCACAAATGGTTCCTACAACTGAAAATGGAATAGTATTTCATTCCCTATGAGGTAGGGAGAGAATTAGGTATTGGAGACAATTTGGATTTTGAAAATTGCGTGTAAATACACACACACGGGATGGCAATATATATAATGAGAAAAGTGTAAATTTTGAATTTTCCTATTTTTTATTGAGAATTTGTGACATAAAGTGTACATTGACATATTCATTAAAATAACTATTTACCTAATGATGAGGAGTCGAAATATACGTGAAGTTATTTGATTGATAAAATTTTGATCCACATAAATCTAGTCACATTATATGTTGATAAATTATTTTGTACAAGTAGCATAAATCTTATGAAATGCAGGTGAGTTTGGTAGGTATCGTGTGTATTTGTGTGGAAACTCTACCATCTCTCTAAATTTGGATTTATTTTCCTGATATGTGCTGATCTTAAGTTATTATTGCTTCGATAGACTTGATTTTGGGGTCGGATGGTTGGTGTCGGTGGTGGGTTGGTGTGATGCTTGGGGTTGGAAATGGGCGGTTCACAGGGCTGGCCAGAAGTCTGTTGGAAAAGTGTAATGAGTTCCATAGCATGTCTTTTATATTAATATTGCCCCCATTTCGGTCTCTTCAAATGTCCAGAATGATCACCAAAACTGGTGATTTATTAAAAAAAATGAAAAGGCAATGATTAGCTGTTGTATTATGTAAACATTAATGCATAGTAATAAAATGCATTAGGTGGCTCATATGGCCCGCTCAATCAAATTTTATTTCAAGCAAAAGGACTAATGCAACATTGCACCTTAATCTGTATATACATCTTTGTGTGAGTATGTGATTTGTCTTTTGTAAAATGATAGAACCTTTATAGTCTTGAAGTAAAAGAATGGTATCCCCTATATATTTATCACCTTATTAGAACATGTAATCAACATTGATAGTACGTGCTTCTAAAGAACTCACAGAGAGATGCACTTGCATGTGCTACTTTTGAGAATTCTACATATGAAGCCTGAAACAAAGTATAATGGTAGCAACAATCGTGGGACTTGATAGGATTTTAGTGTCCAAGTAGTGATGATTGTCTAGGAGAATGAATCTGTACTTTCATTGCATCTCGATCCTCATTTATTCGCTCAGATAACTTTAGATTAGAATTTGTGTCCACGCTTCTCGTCGACAACAACGAAATTCCAATAGACTGCATCAACTTGGAGTTTAATGCACTTGTACCACTTTTTTTTTTACAGTTTTTGTTCTTCGGTGATGTCAGAATGGTGGTTGGATGGTGAATCCACTGAGGCTGAACTCGAATTGCTCCATGAGAGATTCTGGTGGTGACAAGGTAGGGGCTCCTAACTACCATCGTGATTTTATTTCTATTTAAGGTAATACAAATGGCAAAAAACAAGAAGCAAAAAAAAATGATTCGTGACTCAGAAAGTTCGAGGTGGAGGTGGAAGTGGTGTTTGATTTATACTCATTTGTAACCGCAGACTCACGATGATTGTACAAATGGTTCCGACAACTAGAAATGGAATGACATTTCATTCCCCATGAGGTAGGGATGGAATTAGGTATTGGAGGGAATTGTGAATTTTGAAAATTGCGTGTATATATATAGACACACACAGGGGATGGCAATATATATAATGACAAAAGTTTAAATTTTGACATATTCATTAAAACAACTGTTTACCTAATATTTTACATAATGATGATGAGTCAAAATGTAGGTGTAGAAGTTATTTGATTGATAAAATTTTGAACCAATTAAATCTCGTCACATTATATGTTGATAAATTATTATGTACATGCATCACAACTCTTATGATATGCAGCTGAGTTTGGCAGGAATCGTCTGTATTTGTGTGGAAACTCTGTCATGTCTCTCTAAATTTGGATTTATATTCTTCATATGTGCTGATTTTAAGATATTATTGCTTTGAGGGACTTAAGTTGTGTGATTTTAGGGTCGGATGGTTGGTGTTGGTGGTGGGTTGGTGTGATGATTGGGGTTGGAAGTGGGCGGTTCCCAGGATTGGCCAGAAGTCTGTTCAAAAAAGTCTAATGAGTTCCATAGCAGGTCTTTTATATTAATATTGCTCCCATTTTAGTCTATTGTTGGAATGTCCAGAATGATCACCAAAACTTGTGATCTATTAAAAAAATGAAAAGGCAATGATCAGTTGTTGTACTATGTAAACATTAATGCATAGTAATAAAATGCATTAGGTGGCTCATATGGCCTGCTCGAACAAATTTTATTTCAGGCGAAAGGACTAATGCAACATTGCACCAAATAGTCACTAAACTTTACGCCATGCTTCCAAGAGGTCACTGAACTTTTAAAATCACCCAAGTTATCACTGAACTTTGCAAAAGATTTTCACGAGGTCACGGAACTTTAAAAATCACCGCATTCATCACTGAATTTTGTAAAAAGTTTCTCAGGGGTCACTAATTCACTGATCTCCTAGGAAATATTTTGCAAAATTTAGTAATAAATGAGGTGATTTTTAAAGTTTAGTGACCTTTTAGAAACCTTTTACAAAGTTCAGTAATGATTTGGGTGATTTTTAAAGTTCAGTGACCCCTTGAAAGTATGGCGTAAAGTTCACAGACTATTTGGGCAATTCACTCGTGATTTGTGTCTTTGGTAAAATGATAGGATATATATAGTCTTGAACCAAAAGAATGGTATCACCTATCTATTTGTCACCTTGTTAGAACCTGGAATCAACATTGATAACACGCGCTTTTAAAGAACTCACAGAGAGATACACTAGCGTGTGCCGCTTTTGAGAATTCTACATATGAAGTCGGGAAAAATGCATAATGGTAGCAAGTATCGTGGGACTTGATAGGATTTTAGTGTCCAAATAGTGATGATTTTCTGGGAGAAAATGAATCCGCACCTTCATTGCATCTCGATCTTCATTTATTCGTTCAGAATACTTCATATTAGAATTTGTGCTCACGCTTCTCGTCGACAGCTGCGAAATTCCAGTAGACTGCTTCAACATGGATTTTGATGCACTTGTATCATTTTTTCTGACAGTTTTTGTTCGTCGGTGATGTCAGTATGGTGTTGAGATGGTGAATCCACTGAGGCTGAACTCGAATTGCTCAACGAGAGATTCTGGTGGTGACAAGATGGGGGCTCCGAACTACCGCCGTGGATTTATTTCTATTTACGGTAATACAGAGGGAAAAAAACAAAAAGCAAAATAGAACAAATGATTCGTGACTCGGAAATTTTTAGGTGGAGATTGAGCTCGTGTAGAATTTATACTCCTTTGTAACCACAGACTCATGATGATTGCTCAAATGGTTCCTACAACTAGTAATGGAATGGCATTTTATTCCCCATGAGGTAGGGAGTGAATTAGGTATTGGAAGGAATTGAGAATTTTGAAAATTGCGTGTATATATATACACAAATATACACACGCGATGGCAATATATATAATAACAAAAGTGTAAATTTTGAATTTCTCTATTTTTTATTGAGAATTTGTGACATAAAGTGTACATTGACATATTCATTAAAATATTTACCTAATATTTTATATACTGATGAGGAGTCGAAATGTACGTGTAGAAGTCATTTGATTTATAAATTTTGATCCAATTAAATCTCGTCACATTATATATTGATAAATTATTATGTACATGCAGCACAACTCTTAAGATATACAGCTGAGTTTGGCAGGTATCGTCTGTATTTGTGTGGAAACTCTGTCATCTCTCTCTCTAAATTTGGATTTATATTCCTCATATGTACCGATCTTAAGATATTATTCCTCTGACGGACTTGAGTTATGTTATTTTGGGGTCGGATGATTGGTGTCACAATGGGTTTGTGTGATGCTTGAGGTTGGAAGTGGGCGTTTACTAGGGTTGGCCAGAAGTCTATTCAAAAAAGTGTAATGAGTTTCATAGCAGGTCTTTTATATTAATATTGCTGTCATTTTAGTCTGTTGGAATGTCGAGAATGATCACCAAAACTTGAGATCTATTAAAAAAAATGAAAAAGGCAATGATCAGATGTTGTATTGTGTTAACATTAATGCATAGTAATAAAATGCATTAGGTGGCTAATATGGCCCGCTCAAACAAATATTATTTTAGGGGAAAGGACAAATGCAACATTGCACCTTAATCTGTATATACATCTTTGTGTGAGCATGTGATTTGTGTCTTTGGTAAAATAATAGAACATATATAGTCTTGAAGTAAAAGAATGGTATCCCCTATCTGTTTATCACTTTGTTAGAACCTGGAATAAACATTGATAGCACGCGATTTTAAAGAACTCATAGAGAGATGCACTAGCATGTGCTGCTTTTTAGAAATCTACATATGAAGTCTGAAACAAAGCATAATGGTAGCAAGTATCGTGGGACTTGATAGGATTTTAGTGTCCATGTAGTAATGATTTTCTGGGAAAAAATGAATCTGCTCCTTCATTGCATCTCGATCTTCATTTATTAGCTCAGACAACTTCATATTAGAATTTGTGCTCACGCTTCCGTCGACAGCTGCGAAATTCTAGTAGACTGCTTCAACATGGATTCTGTTGCACTTGTATCGTTTTTTCTGACAGTTTTTGTTCGTCGGTGATGTCAGTATGGTGTTGAGATGGTGAATCCACTGAGCCTAAACTCGAATTGCTCAACGAGAGATTCTGGTGGTGACAAGGTGGAAGCTCCAAGCTATCGCCGTGAATTTATTTCTATTTACGGTAATATAGAGGGAAAAAAACAAAAAACAAAACAAAACAAAGGATTCGTGACTCAAAAAGTTCGAGGTGGAGGTAGATGTGGAGTTTGATTTATACTCCTTTGTAACCACAGACTCACGATGATTGTACACTTGGTTCCTACAACTAGAAATGGAATGGCATTTCATTCCCCACGAGGTAGGGAGGTAATTAGGTATTGGAAGGAATTGTGAATTTTGAAAATTGCATGTAAATATACACACAAACACACACACACGGGATGACAATATATATAATGACAAAAGTGTAAATTTTCAATTTTCCTAGAGAATTTGTGACATAAAGTATACATTGACATATTCATTAAAATAACTATTTACCTAATATTTTACATAATTACGAGGAGTCGAAATATACGTGTAGAAGTCATTTGATTGATAAAATTTTGATCAAATTAAATCTTGTCACATTATATGTTGATAAATTATTATGTACATGCATCACAACTCTTACGATATGTAGCTGAGTTTGACTGGTATCGTCTGTTTTTGTGTGAAAACTCTGCCATCTCTATCTAAATTTGGATTTATATTCCTCATACGTTCTAATCTTAAGATATTATTGCTTTGAGGAACTTGAGTTGTGTGATTTTTGGGTTGGGTGGTTGGTGTCGGTGGTGGGTTGGTGTGGTGCTTGGGGTTGGGGTTGGGGTTGGAAGGAGGCGGTTCGTAAGGTTGGCCAGAAGTCTGTTTAAAAAAGTCTAACAAGTTCCATAGCAGGTCTTTTATATTATTATTGCAGCCATTTTAGTATATTCAAAAGTCCAGAATGATCACCAAAACTAGTGATCTATTAAAAAAATAAAAAGGCAATGATCAGCTGTTGTATTGTGTAAACATTAATGCATAGTAATAAAATGCATTAGGTGGCTCATGTGGCCCGCTCGAACAAATTTTATTTCAAGTGAAAGGACTAATGCAACAATGCACCTTAATCTGTATTTACATCTTTGTGTGATTATGTGATTTGCGTCTATGGTAAAATGATAGAACCTATATAGTCTTGAAGTAAAAGAATGGTATCCCCTATCAATTTATCACCTTGTAAGAACCTGGAATCAACATTGATAGCACGCACTATTAAGGAACTCATAGAGAGATGTACTAACATGTGCTGCTTCTGAGAATTCTACATATGAAGCCCGAAACAAAGCATAACGGTAGCAAGTATCGTGGGACTTGGTAGGATTTTAGTGTCCATGTCGTAATGATTTTCTGGGAGAAAATGAATTTCCACCTTCATTGCATCTCGATCTTCATTTATTAGCTCAGAAAATTTCAGATTAGAATTTGTGCTCACGCTTCTCGTCGACAGCTAGGAAATTCCATTAGACTGCTTCAACATGGATTCTGATGCACTTGTATCGTTTTTTCTGATAGTTTTTGTTCGTCGGTGACGTCAGTATGGTGTTGAGATGGTGAATCCACTGAGGCTGAACTCGAATTGCTCAACGAGAGATTCTGGTGTTGACAAGGTGGAGGCTCCAAGCTATCGCTGTGAATTTATTTCTACTTACGGTAATACAGAGGGAAAAAAACAAAAATCAAAACAAAACAAAGGATTCGTGACTCAGAAAGTTCGAGGTGGAGGTGGATGTGGAGTTTGATTTATACTCCTTTGTAACAACAGACTCACGATAATTGCACACATGGTTCCTACAACTAGAAATGGAATGACATTTCATTCCCCATGAGGTAGGGAGGGAATTTGAAATTGGAGGGAATTGAGAATTTTGAAAATTGCATGTACATATACACACAGACACACACGAGATGGCAATATATATAATGACAAAAGTGTAAATTTTCAATTTTCCTATTTTTTATTGAGAATTTGTGACAAAGCGTACATTGACATATTCATTAAAATAACTATTTACCTAATATTTTATATACTGATGAGGAGTCGAAATGTACATGTAGAAGTCATTTGATTTATAAATTTTCATCCAATTAAATCTCGTCACATTATATATTGATAAATTATTATGTACATACAGCACAACTCTTAAGATATACAGCTGAGTTTGGCAGGTGTCGTCTGTATTTGTGTGGAATCTCTGTCATCTCTCTCTAAATTTGGATTTATATTCCTCATATGTACCGATCTTAAGATATTATTCCTCTGAGGGACTTGAGTTATGTTATTTTGGGGTCGGATGATTGGTGTCACAATGGGTTGGTGTGGTACTTGGGGTTGGAAGGAGGCGGTTCGTAATGTTGGCCAGAAGTCTGTTTAAAAAAGTCTAACAAGTTCCATAGCAGGTCTTTTATATTATTATTCCTGCCATTTCAGTATGTTCAAATGTCCAGAATGATCACCAAAACTGGCAAACTATTAAAAAAATAAAAAGGCAATGATCAGCTGTTGTATTGTGTAAACATTAATGCATAGTAATAAAATGCATTAGGTGGCTCATGTGGCCCGCTCGAACAAATTTTATTTCAAGTGAAAGACTAATGCAACAATGCACCTTAATCAGTATATACATCTTTGTGTGAGTATATGATTTGTGTCTATGGTAAAATGATAGAACCTATATAGTCTTGAAGTAAAAGAACGGTATCCCCTATAAATTTATCACCTTGTAAGAACCTAGAATCAACATTGATAGCACGCACTATTAATGAACTCATAGAGAGATGTACTAACATGTGCTGCTTCTGAGAATTCTACATATGAAGCCCGAAGCAAAGCATAACGGTAGCAAGTATCGTGGGACTTGATAGGATTTTAGTGTCCACGTAGTCATGATTTTTTGGGAGAAAATGAATCTCTACCATCATTGCATCTCGATCTTCATTTATTCTCTCAGACAATTTCAGATTAGAATTTGTGCTCACGCTTCTCGTCGACAGCTGGGAAGTTCCATTAGACTGCTTCAACATGGATTCTGATGCACTTGTATCGTTTTTTCTGACAGTTTTTGTTCGTCGGTGATGTCAGTATGGTGTTGAGATGGTGAATCCACTGAGGCTGAACTCGAATTGCGCAACGAGAGATTCTGGTGGTGACAAGGTGGAGGCTCCAAGCTATCGCCGTGAATTTATTTCTATTTACGGTAATACAGAGGGAAAAAAAATCAAAACAAAACAAATGATTCGTGACTCAGAAAATTCGAGGTGGAGGTGGATGTGGAGTTTGATTTATACTCCTTTGTAACAACAGACTCACGATGATTGCACACATGGTTCCTACAACTGGAAATTGAATGGCATTTCATTCCCCATAAGGTAGGGAGGGAATTAGGTACTGGAGGGAATTGAGAATTTTGAAAATTGCATGTATATATACACACAAGCACACACACGAGATGACAGTATATATAATGACAAAACTGTAAATTTTCAATTTCCCTATTTTTTTTATTGAGAATTTGTGACATAAAGTGTACATTGACATATTCATTAAAATAACTATTTACCTAATATTTTACATAATTATGTGGAGTCGAAATGTACGTGTAGAAGTCATTTGATTGATAAAATTTTGATCCAATTAAATCTTTTCACATTATATGTTGATAAATTATTATGTAAATGCATCACAACTCTTACGATATGCAGCTGAGTTTGATAGGTATCGTCTGTATTTGTGTGAAAACTCTGTCATCTCTCTCTAAATTTGGATATATATTCCTCATACGTACTACTCTTAAGATATTATTGCTTTGATGGACTTGAGTTGTGTGATTTTTAGGTCGGGTGGTTGGTGTCGGTGGTGGGTTAGTGTGGTGCTTGGGGTTGGAAGGAGGCGGCTCGTAAGGTTGGCCAGAAGTCTGTTTAAAAAAGTCTAACAAGTTCTATAGCAGGTCTTTTATATTATTATTGCTGCCATTTCAGTATGTTCAAATGTCCAGAATGATCACCAAAATTGGTGATCTATTAGAAAAATAAAAAGGCAATGATCAGCTGTTGTATTGTGTAAACATTAATGCATAGTAATAAAATGCATTAGGTGGCATATGTGGCCCACTCGAACAAATTTTATTTCAAGTGAAAGGACTAATACAACAATGCACCTTAATCTGTATATACATCTTTGTGTGAGTGTGTGATTTATGTCTATGGTAAAATGATAGAACCTATATAGTCTTGAAGTAAAAGAATGGTATCCCCTATCAATTTATGACCTTGTAAGAACCTGGAATCAACATTGATAGCACGCACTATTAAAGAACTCATAGGGAGATGTACTAACATGTGCTGCTTTTTAGAATTCTACATATAAAGCTCGAAACAAAGCATAACGGTAGCAAGTGTCGTGGGACTTGATAGGATTTTAGTGTCCATATAGTAATGATTTTCTGGGAGAAAATGAATCTCCACCTTCATTGCATCTCGATCTTCATTTATTAGCTCAGAAAATTTCAGATTAGAATTTGTGCTTACGCTTCTCGTCGACAGCTGGTAAATTCCATTAGACTGCTTCAACATGGATTCTGATGCACTTGTATCGTTTTTTCTGATAGTTTTTGCTCGTCGGTGATGTCAGTATGGTGTTGAGATGGTGAATCCACTGAGGCTAAACTCGAATTGCTCAACGAGAGATTCTGGTGGTGATAAGGTGGAGGCTCCAAGCTATCGCTGTGAATTTATTTCTACTTACGGTAATACAGAGGGAAAAAAAATAAAAATCAAAACAAAACAAATGATTCTTGACTCAGAAAGTTCGAGGTGGTGGTGGATGTGGAGTTTGATTTATACTCCGTTGTAACAATAGACTCACGATGATTGCACACATGGTTCCTGCAACTAGAAATGGAATGACACTTCATTTTCCACAAGGTAGGGAGGGAATTAGGTATTCGAGGGAATTGAGAATTTTGAAAATTGCATGTATATATACACACAAGCACACACACGAGATGGCAATATATATAATGACAAAAGTGTAAATTTTCAATTTCCCCATTTTTTATTGAGAATTTGTGACATAATGTGTACATTGACATATTCATTAAAATAACTATTTACCTAATATTTTACATAATTATGTGGAGTCGAAATGTACGTGTAGAAGTCATTTGATTGATAAAATTTTGATCCAATTAAATCTTTTCACATTATATGTTGATAAATTATTATGTACATGCATCACAACTCTTACAATATGCAGCTAAGTTTGACAGGTATCGTCTGTATTTGAGTGGAAACTCTGCCATCTCTCTTTAAATTTGGATTTATATTCCTCATACATTCTAATCTTAAGATATTATTGCTTTGAGGAACTTAAGTTGTGTGATTTTTTGGTCGGATGGTTGGTGTCGGTGATGGGTTGGTTTGATGCTTGGGGTTGGAAGGAGGCTGTTTACAAGGATGGCCAGAAGTCTGTTCAAAAAAGTCTAATGAGTTCTATAGTTGGCCTTTTATATTATTATTGCTGCCATTTCAGTATGTTCAAAACGGGTGATCTATTAAAAAAATAAAAAGCCAATTATCAGCTTTTGTATTGTGTAAACATTAATGCATAGTAATAAAATGCATTAGGTGGCTCGTGTGGCCCGCTCGAACAAATTTTATTTCAGGTGAAAGGATTAATGTAACATTGCAACATAATCTGTATATTCATCTTTGTGCGAGTATGTGATTTGTGTCTATGGTAAAATGATAGAACCTATATATTTTTGAAGTAAAAGAATGGTATCCCCTATCAATTTATCACCTTGTAAGAACCTGGAATCAACATTGATAGAATACACTATTAAAGAACTCATAGAGAGATGTACTAACATGTGCTGCTTCTGAGAATTCTACATATGAAGCCCGAAACAAAGTATAACGGTAGCAAGTATCGTGGGACTTGATAGGATTTTAGTGTCCATGTAGTAATGATTTTCTGGGAGAAAATAAATCTCCACCTTCATCGCATCTCGATCTTCGTTTATTCGCTCAGACAATTTCAGATTAGAATTTGTCCTCACGTTTCTCGTCGACAGCTGGGAAATTCCATTAGACTGCTTCAACATGGATTCTGATGCACTTGTATAGTTTTTTCTGACAGTTTTTGTTCGTTGGTGATGTCAGTATGGTGCTGAGATGGTGAATCCACTGAGGCTGAACTCGACTTACCCAACAAGAGATTCTGTGGTGACAAGGTGGGGGCTCCAAACTATCATCGTGAATTTATTTCTTTTTACGGTAATACAGAGGGAAAAAACAAAAAGCAAAACAAAATAAATGATTCGTGACTCAAAAAGTTCGAGGTGGAGTTTGATTTATACTCCTTTGTAACCACAGACTCACGATGATTGCACACATGGTTCCTACAACTAGAAATGGAATGACATTTCATTCCCCATGAGGTAGGGAGGGAATTGGGAATTTTGAAAATTGCATGTATATATACACACAAGCACACACACGGGATGGCAATATATATAATGACAAAAGTGTAAATTTTCAATTTCCCTATTTTTTATTGAAAATTTGTGACATAAAGTGTACATTGACATATTCATTAAAATAACTATTTACCTAATATTTTACGTAACTATGTGGAGTCAAAATGTACGTGTATAAGTCATTTGATTGATAAAATTTTGATCCAATTAAATCTTTTCACATTATATGTTGATAAATTATTATGTACATGCATCACAACTCTTATGATATGCAGCTGAGTTTGACAGGTATCGTCTGTATTTATGTGAAAACTCTGCCATCTCTCTCTAAATTTGGATTTATATTCCTCATACATACTGATCTTAAGATATTATTGCTTTGAGGGACTTGAGTTGTGTGATTTTTGGGTCGGGTGGTAGGTGTCGGTGGTGGGTTGGTGTGGTGCTTGGGGTTGGAAGGAGGTGGTTCATAAGGTTGGCCAGAAGTCTGTTTAAAAAAGTTTAAGAAGTTCCATAGCAGGTCTTTTATATTATTATTGCTGCCATTTCAGTATGTTCAAATGTCCAGAATGATCACCAAAATTGGTGATCTATTAAAAAAATAAAAAGGCAATGATCAGCTGTTGTATTGTGTAAACATTAATACATAGTAATAAAATGCATTTGGTGGCTCGTGTGGCCCGCTTGAACAAATTTTATTTCAAGTGAAAGGACTAATGCAACAATGCACCTTAATCAGTATATACATCTTTGTGTGAGTATGTGATTTGTGTCTATGGTAAAATAATAGAACCTATATAGTCTTGAAGTAAAAGAATGGTATCCCCTATCAATTTATCACCTTGTAAGAACCTAGAATCAACATTGATAGCACGCACTAATAAAGAACTCATAGAGAGATGTACTAACATGTGCTGCTTCTGAGAATTCTAAATATGAAGCCTGAAACAAAGCATAACGGTAGCAACTATCGTGGGACTTGATGGGATTTTAGTGTCCATGTTGTAATGATTTTCTGGGAGAAAATGAATCTCTACCATCATTGCATCTCGATCTTCATTTATTCTCTCAGACAATTTCAGATTATAATTTGTGCTCACGCTTCTCGTCGACAGCTGCGAAATTCCATTAGACTGCTTTAACATGGATTCTGATGCGCTTGTAACGTTTTTCCTGACATTTTTTGTTCGTCGGTGATGTCAGTATGGTGTTGAGATGGTGAATCCACTGTGGCTAAACTTGAATTGCTCAACGAGAGATTCTGGTGGTGACAAGGTGGAGGCTCCAAGCTATCGCTGTGAATTTATTTCTACTTGCGGTAATACAGAGGGAAAAAAACAAAAATCAAAACAAAACAAATGATTCATGACTCAGAAAGTTCGAGGTGGTGGTGGATGTGGAGTTTGATTTATACTCCTTTGTAACAATAGACTCACGATGATTGCACACATGGTTCCTACAACTAGAAATTGAATGACATTTCATTTTCAATCAGGTAGGGAGGGAATTAGGTATTGGAGGGAATTAGGTACTGGAAATTGCATGTATATATACATACAAGCACACACAAGGGATGACAATATATATAATGACAAAAGTGTAAATTTTCAATTTCCCCATTTTTTATTGAGAATTTGTGACATAAAGTGTACATTGACATATTCGTTAAAATAACTATTTACCTAATATTTTACATAATTATGTGGAGTCAAAATGTACGTGTAGAAGTCATTTGATTGATAAAATTTTGATCCAATTAAATCTTTTCACAATATATGTTGATAAATTATTATGTACATGTATCACAACTCTTACGATATGCAGCTGAGTTTGACAGGTATCGTCTGTATTTGAGTGGAAACTCTGTCATCTCTCTCTAAATTTGGATTTATATTCCTCATACGTACTGATGTTAAGATATTATTACTTTGAGGAACTTGAGTTGTGTGATTTTTGGGTCGGATGGTTGGTGTCGGTGATGGGTTAGTGTGATGCTTGGGGTTGGAAGGAGGCTGTTCATAAGGCTGGCCAGAAGTCCGTTCAAAAAAGTCTAATGAGTTCTATAGTTGGCCTTTTATATTATTATTGCTGCCATTTCAGTATGTTCAAAACTGGTGATCTATTAAAAAAATAAAAAGGCAATGATCAGCTTTTGTATTGTGTAAACGTTAATGCTTAGTAATAAAATGCATTAGGTGGCTCGTGTGGCCCGCTCGAACAAATTTTATTTCAGGTGAAAGGACTAATGTAACATTGCAACATAATCTGTATATTCATCTTTGTGCGAGTATGTGATTTGTGTCTATGGTAAAATGATAGAACCTATATATTTTTGAAGTAAAAGAATGGTATCCCCTATCAATTTATCACCTTGTAAGAACTTGGAATCAACATTAATAGCATGCACTATTAAAGAACTCATAGAGAGATGTACTAACATGTGCTGCTTCTGAGAATTCTACATATGAAGCCCGAAACAAAGCATAATGGTAGCAAGTATCGTGGGACTTGATAGGATTTTAGTGTCCATGTAGTAATGATTTTCTGGGAGAAAATAAATCTCCACCTTCATTGCACCTCGATCTTCGTTTATTCGCTCAGACAATTTCAGATTAGAATTTGTCCTCACGTTTCTCGTCGACAGTTGGGAAATTCCATTAGACTGCTTCAACATGGATTCTGATGCACTTGTATCGTCTTTTTTGACAGTTTTTGTTCGTCGGTGATGTCAGTATGGTGTTGAGATGGTGAATCCACTGAGGCTGAACTCGACTTGCTCAACAAGAGATTCTGGTGGTGACAAGGTGGGGGCTCCAAACTATCGTCGTGAATTTATTTCTATTTACGGTAATACAGAGGGAAAAAACAAAAAGCAAAACAAAACAAATGATTCGTGACTCAGAAAGTTTGAGGTGGAGGTTGATGTGGAGTTTGATTTATACTCCTTTGTAACCACAGACTCACGATGATTGCACACATGGTTCCTACAACTAGAAATGGAATGGCATTTCATTCCCCATGAGGTAGGGAGGGAATTGGGAATTTTGAAAATTGCATGTATATATACACACAAGCACACACACGGGATGGCAATATATATAATGACAAAAGTGTAAATTTTTAATTTCCCTATTTTTTATTGAAATTTTGTGACATAAAGTGTACATTGACATATTCATTAAAATAACTATTTACCTAATATTTTACATAATTATGAGGAGTCGAAATGTACGTGTAGAAGTCATTTGATTGATAAAATTTTGATCCAATTAAATCTTATCACATTATATGTTGATAAATTATTATGTACATGCATCACAACTCTTACAATATGCAGCTGAGTTTGACTGGTATCGTCTGTATTTGTGTGGAAACTCTGTCATCTCTCTCTAAATCTGGATTTATATTCCTCATACGTATTGATCTTAAGATATTATTGCTTTGAGGGACTTGAGTTGTGTGATTTTTGGGTCGGGTGGTTGGTGTCGGTGGTGTGTTGGTGTGGTGCTTGGGGTTGGAAATAGGCGATTCGCAAGGTTGGCCAGAAATCTGTTTAAGAAAGTCTAACAAATTTCATAGCAGGTCTTTTATATTATTATTACTGTCATTTCAGTATGTTCAAATGTCCAGAATGATCACCAAAACTGGTGATCTATTAAAAAAATAAAAAGGCAATGATCAGTTGTTGTATTGTGTAAACATTAATGCATAGTAATAAAATGCATTAAGTGGCTCATATGGTCCGCTCGAACAAATTTTATTTCAGGTGAAAG
>CAIGRS010281809.1:0-10832 GCA_903798395.1 Fraxinus floribunda
AAACAAGTTCTAGACAATATTTTCCCTGTAATTCATTTTCTTTCCACCCATTTTCCACCCTACCAATCAAACGGACCCTTAGTGTATTAGCAGGGGTGGGGGGAGGGGGCCCAGGCCCAGGCCCAGGCCCAATTACTTTTGTAAGGTAAAAAAGAAAAAAATTATGGGATTTTTTTTCCTATGTATCAGCTCAGTATATATATATATATATTTTTTATTTTTTTTTTATTTTTATTATTATTATTTTTTTTTGGTCCCCCAGCTCCGCCCCTTAGTATTAGCCACAACTGGTGAGACAGATGTTTGTTGAATCACTCTGGTTATAGAAGTAGCTTTTCCGCTGTTCATGTACTGTCATAATGTACTTTTTGGTGTGCTATGTCATCGTTTTATGAGATTAGCCATTGAATGGCTGCTGTTGTGGGCCTGCCAGCACCAAATTAACTCTTGCTATTCTCTGTTTTTCCCTTACTGTAATAGTGTACTTGAGACGTGGCAGGTGGGATGTGAGGATAGAGGCCTGGGTGCTGAAAGAATGGATGACCTGCCCCTTAGACACCCACCAACTAATAGGAGAATCCCCAAGAATATGGAGTATTAATTGCAAAATCATTTGAATTCACGAATGCTGGTGGTGATAACTAATTGAAATCTTCTCTACTCAATCTAGGCTCTCTCACACCCTATATAGCAAGTTTCTGTTGTTTATGCAGTGTCTTTGAGGCTCAAGGAAAAGGAAAAGTTAAAGAAGAGGTAAAGTTTGGAATCTGAATAATCTCCAAGTGTAGTCTATATGGACCTTGGATAACTCAATAATTTGCTCCTTTAGGATTGTGCACGTATGTCTTCATTCATTGTATAAAAAATTGCTGCTTTTATTATTTTTATTTCTGTGGGTGATCTGAGAAATTCACACTGGAAAAGGTCTGTAATTTGATTTAAGGTGTTATTATTAGTTTTTTATTTTTTTATATATTAAGGAATTCCAATGGTGTTTTAAGGAATAAAGGCTTAATTATTTGATTTTCTTAAAGAGCGTCTGAGTTTTTGTTAAGACTCTGAAACTTGTTGGAGCTGTGCAGTATAAAATTATTTGAGGTTTATAAATGCTTGGGTTCTTGCCCAGTATTAATATTTCAAGAAACTTTCTTGATCTTTTGAAGCCTAACTGATTCTGTCGAAGGATGACTGAACCCAGTGAAGCCTAACATTGCTTCTTTTTTTTCTTCTACTTCTTTTTTCTTTGTTTAATAACCAGCAAGTAAATCCCCTGCCCAGCCCTTCAAAATAAATATTATTTGGTGCCTAACAACCTAATTCTTCTTACGACCAAAGACCCGAACATAATTAATTTCATCAACCTCAAAGGTATTTAACAGTCTCCTGTACTTCTTACATAAGTGGATGATTGACTAGAATACTCGCACGAAATCCTTCTATGACATAGATTTTATTTGGTTTTATCAAGCTCCAGACTGTAACTGATTTCTTGCTGATCTCAGATCCCTTTGAAACTAATAACTGAAAAAAAGGACGTGCCTTCAATTTTCTATAGGTGTTCACAATCGACTTTGTTGCTAAAAAATATTGGAGACTACCATAGTTGTTCCCTCTCGGTCTCGGGGTGTATTACTGTCTGAAATTTTTTCTAGGAAATATACAGCACTTTGATTTTCATTTTTATAAATTTGTTCTAATAAATAAGACAGTTGGATGAAAAAGCTATACCATGAACACACTTAACATATCACTCTGCTAAAATTGATGTCAAGAGCATGCATGGGTCTCTATATTATTTGAGGGTGCTTGAGGAGAAGAAATAGGAAACTTTAGTTGAAAATGGAATTTGCTAAATTACCAAGCTTTTGATTTCTCTTGCTTCCCTAGGATGTTGGCTTGTGGCTGGAAGAGATCAATCTTGGTGGCTATCGTCAAATTTTCAAAGAAAATGGGGTCAATGGGGAGTATTTAGAAGGGATGTCCATGTTTACAACCGAGCAGATACTCCGGTTCATAAGGAAGTGCCACATGAAATGGGGGGATTTCATAACCTTGTGCAAGGAGCTTAGGCGAATAAAAGGTCTCTCTCTCTCTCTCTCTTATTTACATTATGAGTTGTATGGTCACTTGTTTATATGGACTTTGACATGAACGATTCTACGGTTTTACCTCCCCTTTTTATTTAAATTCCTTCTTACAATTAAAGAAAAAACGACGAATTAGAACTTTTGTCACCTTCTCCTAGTTCCACCACTTGCAGCAACTGCCACCACCTTCGGTAAATTTCCATTCCCAGCACCTCGAACCTCCATAAAAATACAACCCCACTTATTATCCACCTATTCCGTAGGACCCACCATTGATAAGTACTTGAAAGCACCTCCAAACAAGCACTTAATCAGATTTGATATTGGGAAGTTGGCATTTTGAGAGAGATGACTGTGGTGCTTGTGGACATAGATGAACCTTATCCAACCCTGGAAGACATAGCTGTAAAGATGGATATTTATCCGTACTTTTGTTTTACTTTTCCCTTTTTCTTTTCCTGAAGAAAGACATCGTTGTTTTTTGGTTTTATAGTCAAATAATTGAACATTGGTTTGGAAATTTTAGAGGAAAATGATCCGTTTGAATGTCTCTGTCGCACTTCTTTCCTGAGAACATGCTGTCTGTTTGTATAATCTCACATGTATTGAACTTAGAATACCCTCCAGGTTGAGGTGACTACTGATATTGTCCAGGTCTGGTTTGAATGTATTATGATTATTATAATTAATAAGAACAACATTTGTAAACAAATACGTCTATTTTCATCATTGCCATCTTTATTTTTCATTTCTTGGGTCTAACATAAGAACAAAGTTTAGATTTCCTTCTGTCGGCATGGATTTTATCTGCTACAATGGATTTAGGGAAACTTGCATTGGAGGGTCCCAACCAACCTATGCGAATTGTAATGGGTTGGTCAAGATCTAAGTTCTTTGGCGAGAGTCATTGCCATCCATTCAAGCTTGTAATTTATACCAAGTTAGTTCCCAGAGAATGCAAACGGTTGAAAAGCATGTGAATTGCACGTGTTACATCTTTGAAGGGTAAAATAGGCAAACAATTAATTTCAGCAAAAGCATAAAGTAAAAAGAAGAGAAATGGAAAATAAAAATAATTAAACTGTCTAAATTTTCATTTTTTCCAACCCCCCGCCAGCCCTAGCGAGAAGGGCTTAAAAGACGTATCATTCGAAGTGCACAATGTCATATTCTTCTTACTGAAGCTTCTTTTTAAGCCAATATTTTGGTTCTTAAAAAGAAGCATAAGCACAAAATAACATGCCCTTAATATTTTTACAGGTTTTTAAAATTTTACGTCGCTCCTAATCCAATAACCATGGAGGGGGGATGGTGTGGGGGAAGTGGGGGGTTGGAGGAATAGGTGACAGTGGTGGTGAATGGGATGAGGTGAGGTGGGTTGGCAAGGATAAAGATGACTGTTTACTTTTTTTTTTCTCCATCTTTTGTTTTTTCTTATTTATTTTTTATTTAAATTGAGTGTTTGCCTATTTTATCCTTTACAAAAGTGAGATGTGCAAGTCACATGCCTTTTTAAATGTGGATGGAAGCTAATTTGCTATAAGCTCGAAGGTCTGGTGATGACTCTGTCAATAACTTAGATTGGAAACCAAATTGTTACAATTCGCATAGGTTAGGGGACCAGCAATGCAACTTCTCCAGTGATTTAGGCAGCCTTCTATAATTCTCTTTCTGATATGATATTGAAGATTTCATTGTTTATGAACTTGTTTCAGTGGCTTGCTTGAAAGGGGAGCAGAAGGTTCGCTGGCCATGGTGGGCCCCATCTTGTCTTTCAATAGTATTCGTCAAATCTGCAAAACGTAACAGGCAGTCCCGAGTTGTTTCATTGAAGCTGGAACCTTGATGTTGATACCAAAGGGCAATACCTCCCCCTTTCGGGGTAGGAAAATCATGTCCCGGGCTTGTTGTATGTATGTACTAATTTTTCTTTTAATATTGTGGCAAAAGAGAGTAGGAACAAACACACGTTACTTTTTGCTGAGTTTTGCCAACAATATTGTTGGTTCTTCTTTGGAGAACCATTTATATTGTCGGGACCCTTACCAGATAGTATGGTAGTTTGCTTCTTTTGCTTGGAATTTGTTTTTGAAGAAAACTAGAACGGTGCAAGTGATCGTGTGCATTTAAGTTGTTCATAATATCACTTCAGCAGGTAACTTGACAAATAAATTTATGAGCTCCTTTTGTGTACATGTCTTTTCCTTCCCTCGGCAACGATTTTCTTGCTAGGAGAACGGACTCGATAAAAAGTGATAAGTCATGTTGGGCTGAAGGCTGCAAAGGAAGGGTGAAAGACAAGGAACACAAGTTTTTTGATTTTGATTGTACCGACCGTTTGCCTGGTCTTTAGGTTGTATTGGATGGTATACATTGGGATTTTGCTACTTGTACACAATGAATTACATAATACGATGTGAAGGAAAAAAATTATATGAAAAAGTTAATTGTGTTTTAAATTGACAAATGATAGAGTGCAATTTGGTATTATGTAATTCATTATGTAAATCTTGATGTACATGTAAGGAGATTCATACATTTATTATCGCTTCATTTCATTTCCTTTTCTTTCTCGTTTAAATTTGTGTGGCTTCACATAGGGTTAAATATCCCAATTATTGAATCTTTATATGTTTTTGAATAGTTATCAAGCTTTAAAAGATGTTTTGAGTTAAAAATTCAGTAAGTTTAGTGGTAACTCAGAGAACTTTTGAAGTCCAATGACAATTGGAAACATTTACGAGGGACAATACTAGAACTTTTGAAGTTCAATGACAATTATGAAACATTTGAAAAAGTTAAAAGTGATAGTCGCAATGCTAAACCCCTTCCTAACTCATGGTGAGGAGTGCCTCTGATTGGAGTGGACTATGCTTTCAACTGAATATTCATAAAATGCTCCTTGCGGAAACATTCTCTCTTTACATGATTAAATTGCTCGTATGTAGGTCATGAATCATGTAGAAGTTTTAAATTATATGTTTATTCTGCAAGAAATTAATTATATATTTACTTTCACGGTATAATTTATAAGAATCATGCTTTGTATATAGAGATGTCAAATGATTGGAGTCACTCGTTAATTCAATTTGAGACGATTTGTAGGGCAAACATCCAATTTAAAGAAGAAAATGTTCGTCAAAGATTCAAATATAAATAAATAAATTGGTAGGCTCGACTATTTGATAGGATGAGTCACGTCGAATTGAGTCTAGCTTCCCGATCCTTAGCATTCTTACTTGTACGTGTATTTACGAGACATATACACATTGACTCTTATCAATAACATTAGTTCATAATTTAGGTTGTGGCCATTTTTTATTCTTTGGAAAAAAATTTAGAATTATTATAAACTTCCAAAGAATCCAAACATAAAATTAGAAATTTTAAAAAAATTTACTAAAAATTAATCAAAATCGAACCCTTAGAAAGAGTTCAAAATTGGTATTTTGAAAACACCGTAACGGTACCCCCCAAACTCCCTAAAAGACACCAATTCAAAGGAAAAATATTTCGACCCTAAACCTCCCAACCCCACCTCGCCTCCTCACTGGTGGCTTCCCCATTTCCACGTTCCCTCATGACCTCTCCCATCAATGCGCCACCACCGCCACCATTTATACCATTGCCCTCAAATGCTATTCGGATTCTATTCTACAGAAATAATCCATGAAATCTCTAATCAAGAATATCGTCATCAGCGGCAGCGTCATTTCTCGAAATGGTAAAGGCCCTCAAATTCCAATCCCCACCCCTTATTCGCTTTCCCAAAAACTCTAGAAGTTGCTGCCCTTTACCCATCTCCCTCCTTTTCTCCTCACAACCCGTTCCACAACAAAATCTAGAACAAGAGCGTCATAGCTCATCCATATTGGTCTCCAGAGTATGCGAAATCCTATCCAATCGGAGAGTCGAATGGAGGCGAAGCTCGGAGCTAGAGTCCTTGAGCTCGAAGCTGAAACCCCACCACGTTGCCAAAATAATCGAAACCCACAATAGCACCGACTTAGTTTTGCAGTTTTTTTATTGGGTTTCTAAGAGGCCTTTCTACAAACATGATATGAGCTGTTATGTTTCTATGTTGAATAGGCTGGTTAAAAATAAGATTTTAACGCACGCTGACCATGTTAGGATTCTTTTGATTAAAGCCTGTAGGAATGAGGGAGAACTTAGAAAGGTTCTTGATTTTTTGAATGAAATTAGTAAAATGGGTCTTTCTTATAGTCTGTACAGTTTTAATACTTTGTTGATTCAATTAGGCAAGTTTGATATGGTGGTCATGGCTCAGAATGTGTATAAGGAATTGTTGGATAGTGGGATCAAACCAAATTTGTTGACTTTGAATACAATGATTAATATCTTCTGTAAGAAGGGGAAGGTTGAAGAGGCTGAAATTATATTGAGTCGCGTGTTCCAGTATGAAATGTTGCCGGATGTGTTCACATACACGTCGTTGATTCTTGGGCATTGTAGAACTAGGAATTTAGTTAAGGCATTTGTTGTTTTTGATCAGATGGTAAAGAAGGGTATCGATCCGAATTCAGTAACATATTCTACTCTTATCAATGGACTATGTGAAAGTGGAAGAGTGGACGAGGCACTGGGCATGATAGAGGAGATGTTTGAGAATGGGATTGAACCAACCATATATACCTACACGGTGCCTATTACAGCATTGCTTGCAGTTGGGCGCATGAATGACGCTATCAATCTAGTAGCTAGCATGAAAGAGAGAGGTTGCCATCCCAATGTTCAGACATATACTGCTCTTATTAGTGGGTTGGGAAAATCCAGTCAACTTGAGGTAGCGGTTGGATTGTACCACAAGATGTTGAGAAAGGGCTTGATGCCAACGGCAGTCACATATAATGCTTTGATAAATGAACTGTGCAATGGTGGGAAACTTGATACTGCCTTTAGAATTTTTCATTGGATGGAGGGACATGGTTACATGCCAAATGCTCAAACCTATAATGCTATGATAAAGGGTCTCTGTATGATTGGAAATATTGAGAGGGCGATGATTCTATATAACGAAATGCTTAAGGTAGGTCCTGCACCTACAGTGATTACATACAATACTCTCATTAATGGGTACCTGAAAAGGGGTTTTCTGGACAATGTTTTGAGATTGTTAGAGGTGATGAAGGCAAGTGGTTGTCAACCAGATGAATGGACATATGCGGAACTTGTTTCAGGGTTTTGCAAAGGGGGGAAGCTTGATGAGGCTTCTGCTCTTTTTCAGGAAATGATGCAACTAGGTTTGAGCCCAAATCAGGTGAACTATACCACTTTGATAGATGGCCTTTGCAAGGAAGGGAAAGTTGACGATGCACTAATATTATTTGAAAGAATGCTCAAGAGTGGTTGTGATCCAGATATTGAGACTTACAACTCGGTAATAAATGGTTTTTCGAGAGGGAACAGGCTTTCTGAAGCAGAGAAACTATGCAATAAGATGGTAGAAAGTGGGCTTCTTCCAAATGTGATAACCTACACAACCTTAATTGATGGTCTGTGTAAGAATGGTGGAACACATCTTGCATTCAAGATTTTCCATGAAATGGAGAAAAGGAATTGCTTACCAAATGTGTACACTTATAGTTCACTAATCCATGGATTATGTTTGGAAGGCCAGGCTGATCGTGCAGAGATGTTACTTGAAGAAATGGCGAGCAAAAAGTTATCTCCTGATCAGGTCACATATACTTCATTGATTGATGGGTTTGTCACCCTGGGTAGAGTTGATCACGCATTTGAACTTCTTCATCTGATGGTACACGCGGGCTGCAAACCGAACTACCGGACATACTGTGTGTTGCTGAAAGGGTTGCAAAAGGAATGTCAGATGCTCGCAGAAAAAGTTGCAGTCCAACATGAAACAGTGTACAGCTGCAATGCAGATGAGAAGGATTTTACATATGATACTTTATGTAATCTCTTAGTTAGGTTGTCTGAGATTCACCTTGAACCTTCTGTTGATACATATTGCTGTTTAATTGCTGGCCTCTGTAGGGGTGGCAAATTGTACGAGGCAGAACAGTTGGTTAAATATATGAAAGAGAAAGGGCTAAGTCCCAATGATGCAATTTATTGCTCTCTCCTCAGTGCTTACTGCAAGTGTTTGAGAGTGGAGCCTGCTCTAGAAGTATTTAATTTACTGGTTGTCAGAGGTTTCAATCCTCCTTTATCAATGTATAGACAACTTATTTCCTCTCTTTGCAAGATAAATTGTGTCAAAGAGGCCGAAATTTTGTTCGAGAACATGCTTGAGAAACAATGGAATACTGATGAAATTGTTTGGACTATCTTGCTTGATGGATTGCTCAAGGAGGGGGAATCAAAAGTATGCTTGAAGCTTCTTCATACTATGATCTCTAGGAATTGCTCTATCAGTTTGCAGACATATGTCATACTGGCAAGAGAATTATCCAAAGTTGACCAATCTATTGATATGAACCAAGTTGCTGATAAATTGCAAAGCTTAAGAAAGGAAAAACCAGGCTGAAGTCTTCATTTTTTATGAATTGAATGCATAGAAAACAAATTGCCTTCTCTTGGAAGACAGATCCTCCTGTACATCTTCCCTGCTATTTCACTTCATTCCAATGGCCCTTTTTGCAGCATCTGCAAATATAATTTTTGAGCTGCAATCTATGATCAATGAGTGGTAAGCATATTTTGCTTTTCTATGGGAATCTTGATTGCCCGATTTTCTATTTTGTTTTTATTTGCATGGTTTAATTGAAGCTCATTAAAAGAAACAAAATTAGTTTACTGAGGTTGTTAATGTATTATTGGACTGTCATAATATGTGAGTTTTCCAATGGTATACAGATTTTACTGTTTACAGAAAAACTTCCCAAACAAGGATCGCTGACACTTGGAGTCTGATTCAGGGAATTTATCATGATGACAGGCTGAGGGAGATGTAGCCTGTAATGAACTTATCATTTCAGGTAAATGGTGAGCACCTGAATCTTTGAATTTAAGTTCCCCTTTAGAATTTAATTAGCTGATATAATGATGATAACAATATTGAGGTTCCATAATATCTTAAAGAAGAACAATAGATGCACCTGTAAAGCAATAAGCTGGAAATTAATTGATAACTAATAAAATATAATAATGCAACTGTTCAATATCTATCCAGTACTTGGTCGCTACCACGAAAAAGTTACCACAAGTGACAACTAATGGAGAGTTGTTGCAACTCTTGTTCTTGTTTCAGAATATTAATTTGAAAAAAATTTATACCACCCCTCGTATTAAAGTCAGTGACTCAGTTCAACTAGGAACCAAGAATTTATTACACCAAACATACAATCTCCTTATATTATCGAATCTCAAAACATTACAAACACTGTTGATTGACATGAGCAAATATACTTATTTGTCCCCTGAATAACTTCTCCATACCCTTTCCTGTGCTTTCATTAGTTTGTTCAATTTGATGTCAATGGAGGAAAGAACACTAATCTTTGCTTGATGTTTTTGGGTCTGCTGTGTTTGTGATGAAAACAACGTGTGACCTGAAATGCTATATCCTTTTGAAGCAAGAAAGTAACTTCGAAGACATGGAATGGCCGAAGAAAAGTTTCTACTGTCCTTACTATGCTGGAAATCTTCATCATGTAGATGTTGCTTAAAGAAATTATTTGCAATAAACTTAGTAAATCTTATAGGATGATCACTTATGATGAGGCTCACTGGCGATGATCCAAATTGGAGAAAGTTTGGTCGACTTAGCTGTTAAATTATAGCTTTAGTCTGGAGAAGCACAAAAGGTTGTGCATTAAAGTCGGTAATTAGACTTTGATGTATGCCTTGACTAGGTATCTTGTGGATCATGCAATGTTCAGTTCATGTTAAAAAATTGCTTAATATCAACATATTTTCTTTACCTGCATCTTTTTTTTAACTAGGTACCTGGATCTTCCATGGAATTGTGTTGTTATTTACCTGTTATTTGCTTCCTATTTATGGGATTATAGAGTTCGATTTTCTTAGACTAATTCCTTTTGCAGGTTGCTATTTTACCGCTACGATTGGGTCGTATACACAGTTAATCTCATACAAATCCTACAAGAATGATGAGATAATACAGATTTGTTCTACTCTTGTATTGTTGGGGCAAAGGTTTTATTCTTTTCTTTTAATTTTAGATTTAGCAAATTATTGTACTCATTCATACAAAATTATAGTTTCCAAATGGAAATTAGTGTCGCCAAGAAAGAAAAAGGGTAACTGTATCGTTACAGCCTTGGCTTAATAAGCCTCATACAAAGCTTAAATCAAGCATTGTATGTAAATTGATTCTATGATTAATCTTGACCGTTAGATTCTATGAGTAGTTTACTGAGAAATTCATACAATAGAGAAATGAGAAAAGGCTCCCATGCTCTCATCGTGATTAAGAGAGAGAGAGAGAGATTAATATTCACACTACCCACACAAGAAAGAGGAAATAATCACCGCTGAAAAAAAAAAAATATCGCAATAAAAGATTAATCTTTATCGTGACCTAATCTATGAGGTGAAAGCATGATCAATCGTCTACTCATTTTTTAATCCTGACCGACCCTTTACACTAAGATTAGGGCAATAGTCTACTCGTTTTTTTAATCAAGATAAGTGCTTGTTTGGAAAAATTTATAAAGTTAAGTCAATTACTTTGAACCATGCATTTTTTTGAGACCAATCTTATCTATCAACTAGTGTTGGACGTGCGTTGCACGACTCGAC
>CAIGRS010281852.1:0-17460 GCA_903798395.1 Fraxinus floribunda
AAGAGTCCGAGCATCATAGCCAAATACTAGAAGATATAAATCTAAATGAAAGCAAATATTTTTTGTAATCAATTGAAATCCAGTTATTATATAGTTCAAGGAGTAGTGTTCAGAAGGGAATGCATTCCCACAAACATAAACAACCAAGCAAGTTTTTTTGTTTAGTTTTGTTTTTTTGGGAGTATGAACCACTTGACCTATCGCGACGACTTCGTGCTCTTGTACAAATTGACAGATATGGACTTCTTAGTAATAGAGGACATTAGTTTGCTTCTCATTTTCTTTCTTAGTATAGGAAGTAGAATTTCCCATTAATTTCATTCTTTATAGGTTGCAGTGTTTTGCTTTTGGGAGGCCAGGTTTATGCCCCCAATTCCTCTTGTTCTCATGAGTTTGATTATATATACGGTCGAGAAATCCTAGCCCCTATCAGTCTTCCTTGGTGGAGTTTGAAAACTTGTTGATGTTGTGGTGATGTTTTGCTTAAAAAAAAGTTCATTTTCAGATTCTAAATAATCGGGAAATAGTTGTCCAACAGTGGCATTAGAAAATCAAAATGCTTAGCCCCTGTTTGATTCACATTATTTTTTTCATTCTCATTCTTCTACTCATTTTCAACCACACATTTTTCAATAAAATAATATTTTCTGTCACATCAATAACTTTTCATTCTTTTTCAACCACATATTCCACATCACATCAACCAAAAAAATGCATTTTTTTGGAAATAATGTGCACCAAACGGGGGCTTAATCTAAAAATTGGTTCTATGTTCAGGCAGAACTAATTCTAAACAAGACATAAGACTTTTGACCTGAAAACAGGCAATAAATTTATCAAGGACTCACTGCTCCAGTTTTATCCATGTTAAGGGGTTTCCTTTCTTTCTCTCTTTTCCCATTGGATGGACTGCATCAGACCGTGCTATTTATCCAAACAAGTTTTAAACTGGCACAAAATACAGCCTCGTGGAAAAAGGCATATGCAGTACAGGACAATCTACACTGTACCAAGCAATCCATAATGCACCAATAGGACATGATCAATTTCTTAGATATCACCAGGTTTGTTCAAAAATTTGCTTGCCTAAACCATATTACTGCTATAGATCATTGTTTGAAAAGGGGGGAAACAAGGAGTGCCTCAAAGTGAGAGGCACACATTCAGTGCTTCAAGGAGCAAATTACAATGCTATTTTATTGAGGCATGCGACTCAGGTTTAATGTGAAATTTGAATTATTTATTTTTTCATTTTTCCAGGTCCAAATGTGACTTTTCAGATGAAAGAGCATTTTTTATTGGGCCCGTATTGCTCTCAGAAATAACAAAAAACAAAAGAAATGGGCTGATGTAGGATGCTGTTGAAAAATTATAGGAAAAGGGAAGGGACAAGAAGAAGAGAAAGAAAGGGGTGCAGCAAAAAAGAGGAGTGATGGCAAAGAGGAAATCCGTTTATTTCATATATCAAAATTGTTTTTATTACAATGCAAAAGACCATGTTCTATGTAAGGAAATACTATAAAAGCTGATAAATCATACTTTAATTGTGTTTCCTAAATAAGCATCAAAATTGGAAACTATATATAAATAATATCTCTTGTAATATTCCATCATGGGCCCATCAATTGTTTGACTAAACAATAAAAATACCTAAACAACCCCACGCCTTGCCAATCCCCCAAGACCCAAGAAGCTTCTTCCATAAGATTGCAAGGCAACCAGCAGTTCTAAAACTCCAACAGATATTATTTTTCCTCTTTTATCAGCACTCTCTCTCTCTCTCTCTCTCATTTTAGTTTTTTATTTCTCAAATTCTTCTTTTTTTGTATTTTTTTATCATTTTTTTAATAGATTTTTTGGTGTGTTGTGAGGCTTATGCCTCAATCCGCCTCGAAGCGACTCACAAACGAAGAACGCCTCAATTACCCATGTCCACCTTCTTACATTGTAATAGATGATACCTTACAGAATTAGAAATCACGTAGATAATAATCATCAAAATAAGGTACAGTTCAAAAAATAGCACATAGGGAGCAAGTTGTAGTTGCCTACAGGTGTAAAGCAGGCCGGGTCATGCAGTCTTTGTATGAACCAGCCCACTATATATATATTAAACTTGAAGCCAGATTGGCTGGCCCGCATGGCTAGGCCAGGCAGCCTAAATGTGGGCCTTCATCACTTTACACCCTAAGTTTGCCTTCCTATTGAATGACCCATTATTGCATTTAATCAGCATCTTGATGTTTCATGAGCACTCCAAATATTTTAAAAGAAAAGAACTATTTGCATGTCTTTTAATGCCACAACATATTACAAAATGTGGCCCCATATAAGGGGAACCATAATCCTGAATTACATTCCATACTCTGAATTGTGGAAGTCAGCGAGGTGCAGATCGTGACACGTGAAAGGAATATATCAATTAAGAAGACAGAGCTTCATCATCTCCATGTTGAACTTTAGATCATAAGGGATTTGCAAAGTATATATTTCAGTAACGATGGGTAGATGTGTCACATTTGCCAGTCTTCAAGTTACTAAGCTCCTGTTTGGTTTAGCTAAATATCTGATTCTTAGTTGATTTTGATAAAAATGAAAAAATGTGTGGTTAAAAAGTTGTGGGTCCCATGAAATGTATGATTAAAATTAATTGTTAACTTAAACTTGGATTTTTATCAACTGTTTTAATTGAACCAAAGAAGCGCTAAATGTTTATTTGATTGGGTTTTTTACAACTTCTTCAACCACAAACTTTGGAAATGAACTTGCAAAAATCACCCCCCGCCCCTCAAATAAACATAATAATTAACTAAACAAATGATAATCAATCTAATCTTTTAACTTGCTCCCTTGATATAGAATTTGGCCTCTTCAAAAGTGCTTCAAAATCCAACTGACTATGTAATATATACCCACCTTCTGAGCTAAGAAAACATAAATGTCACACAATAGATGGGTGACATTTAACTCTTTAAAAAAAAAAAAAAAAAGATATGCACAAATTTAATACATATAGGTTGAGTCAGGCAGCCTCCACAGTAGGTCAGGATATGCACTAATTTAATTCAATTGAAACTTCATTTCAAATCCATTTGCCTCCTCCCATTTAACTCAAATTATTTTTCATTTCACATATCCATCTGACCTTAACGTGTCCCCACATCCAGAAGCCCAATTTCTCTTCCTCCAATTTCCTAGAAATCCATTCCCCCCTTCCTCCCCTCTCTATCCCAAATTCCCAAAAGCGTCTATTTCTCCCCTCTCTCCCACTTCTGCCCTCTTCACAGCGACCAAACATCTTTCTGCCCACCATTTCTTTGCTGTCTGGACTCTATGTATTTCTTCCACAGACGTGTCCAGATTAAAAAATAAAAATAAAAAAATAGGGTGTGTCCGACGTGTGTCTGAGACATGTCGAACAGCAACACTTAGGCTTTGGTGGTGTGTTGGACTGCATCAGGAAAAAGATAGGTTGGTATCACTCAACTCGAGATGATCTTTTTATCTCCATTGAAGATACCACTAAGAGAAAGCACTACAAGTGAACACACACAAATTATGTCATCCTCTATCAAAGGAGTATCAAACCTGCAAACCGTGTTCTTCAGCATGATATTTATTATCTCCTTCAAGACGTTCAACTTCCACGTACTTGTCAAAGGAGGCATAAATATCCTTGCAGCCTTTGACATCCAGTTGAAGGTCTGCCACCACATTTACGAGAATAAGCTCATCTGTCTAACATTAACAAATAGAGCACTCTGGGAAAAAACTAACCATAAAATGATTCTTTTCTGGTAGATTTAAAGTCTACATTGATACATTCTATGTAGTTCATGTTGTTCCCTTCGAACAACTTTTGTATTGTCCCCTCTACAACAGTTCCCTGTGCCAATAAAGACAATTGAAAATAGGTCATCAATCAATTTATCATAAGATTATATGAGAATCAAGGGCATTGCAAAGAAAGGAGAAATGCTGTCAGAACCATACCTTCATCTTGTCTTCAAGCTTTTCACACAAAACTCTATTAAGTTCTTGTACATCATGCTGCATAAAGGAATCATATGTGTCCCATCCAAAAGATTTAGTCAATTCTTTTGTAGCCACACTGGTGTCATTATATTGAAGCTTATAGAATAAACTCTGTAAGGCCAAAGGTATGCTCCCCGAGGGCATATCATTCTCTGTCGTGGGCATATGATACACAGCCTGATACAACACAGTACAAATTAAGGCTTCTTCAAGGTTTACCCAATAAATGAACTCACAAGACAAACTATTTTGCAAATCATGACCAACCTTTCTGAAATAAGGGATGTGGTACAATGTTTGAAGGAGAGAGTTCATGTAACAAGTTGCTCCCTGATTCTTAAGACCAACATAACCTGTCTCCTTCTTCGAGTCATATGTCAAGTAATCAATGACCTTCCGGACAGCAACATCAGCTTCCACAACACATGTATCATTAACGAGATACCCTTTACTGGGGTCATAAAGCTCACTAAGAGGCATGAAAGAAGTGAAACCCCAATCACTCTCCCTTTGACTGAACTGGTGTTGTGTGTCTGTTGAATCCACAAAATAGAGTTATATATCACAGCATTCGTTATCACAACACTACTTGCATGTTTCATTTACGTGGAGGGACAGATAAGTTTCAGGTTCATTCAAAAAGAGAAGTTCACCCACTTATCAAATTTTTATACTTGTGATGCTTATAAGGACAAAGTGATTATTCGGCAAGATTATTACGATCTTCACTTCAATAACTCCACCAATAGCATGGAAACTTGTAGACAAGGATCTAAATAGTAATCACTGAACAATATGCACGAACTAATTTTCTAAAAGGGCATATTAAACATGCAATTCAAGAAAAGGGAAATAATGTAAAAACCACGTGTATACCTTTTGAAGACTGGTTTTTGGTTAAGTCACATAATATACCTAACCCTTTCCAACAAACAAGGCTGTTTTGAGAAAAGTAATAAGGCATGACAACGAAAAAATTCTTAATGACAAATAAACAAGTTTGTTAATGAGTACAATGGGTCCACTTACATGGGTCATTGAAAGAGGTAAAAGAATAACAAAAACGTTTTCACAAAAAAAAAATCAAAGCAAACAAACGATAACTAACATAGAATACGAAGTGAGTAAAAGTGATATATGGGTGTCAATAAGAAGCAGAAAGCGATAAGGAAAATCTTTGATGTGAATAAGGAAATAAAAGTGAATGCAAGATCGTGTTTTAGCTATAAGAGGAAAATTAAAAATTGGGAGAAGTGCTAGGAGATACCCTTTTTCATTGTATACTTGCTATGGATTTGGTTGACAATAGCCAAGCTAAACTGCGCATATCTAGTCCAACCATATGGCAAGGTTGCTGAATCGGCCACATCTAAATACATTGACAAGTGCTCCACATTGTTTCCTTTCGGAAAAATAAGCACCCGCCTGACCAAGACAATAGAAGTCAAAAAGAAATCACGTCGTTCTTCATAATGAGGGATAACATAAACAAGAAATTCTCTTCTTAATATGCACCAATTAAAATATCCTTCCTAACACAGTACAAAATGGACTTACCATTTATAACCTCCAACGACAAAGACCTCGGAATAGAGCTTCTTCACATTCAAGCGAGAAAAGTTCTCAATCGCCCATGTGAACCGTGATGCTTGTGGCTCGTCACTTGGCTGGTTCTCTGTTGCCCCAGCATTGTTCGTTGGTGCCACTGGTGTATCATACACAAATTCAAAACCCAATTCAGTGGCATCAATACAAATAAAAGAAGTCGGCAGATCGAACATTTGATTGCCAGATGTAACTCAGAAACCAATCAATTGAAACAGTACTTCACCAGTATGCACTCGTGTTTTATATTAATAGAGACAAATTTAAGCATCATGGAGAAAAGGCAAACCTTCCATAGGCTGAGGACTTTCGACTAAAGGCTGAGGACCTTCGACTAAATCTGAGTGTGGCACCAGCATCTCTTCATCTCCCTGTTGCTAAAATACCAAAATAAAAAAAGCAAAAACAATATTCAAGTTCGATCCAGTAACCCTAGCCTTTTGCCGCTAATAAACCCCAATACTTTCCTCAGCAAGTGAATTGACACAATTGTGCAAACTTCTCAATTCCGCTACTCAAACCTCCCTTTCCATTACCGAAAAACCCTAGTCGATCACAATCCCCCCGACCCCATGCACACACAGAGTGTCAAGGACCGCAGCACCCCGTGAAACAGAGGCACGGCCAATTGTACACCATAAAACAAAATCAAAAGAATAAATTAAAATGGAAATATAGGTGCATGCATATACAGAGATAAATAGATAACTAAAGTGAGTGAGTAGTGAAATTGGAGAAAGAGATGGGAGTTACTTCCAAAGGTTGAGGAGCCATCATCGTCATGATTGGAGAAATTACGGCCGTCCGATCAATGAATCACGGAACAATTAATATAATTTGAGAAGAGAAAGAGGAGGGGAGAGAAATATTGAAACAAAGAGATTGCTTCTGGGTTTTCTGTGATTTGGTTCTCGATTGGGATACGTTGGGGATTTGGTATAAAGATTAGGGTATATTACGGGAAACGGTTGCAGTGTGCGATTGTAGTCGGGTGTTTAGATAGCCAATGGTGAAGAACCTTTATTTTGGTTTGTTTATTTATTATTAATTATTTTTATATATACTAATTTTGGCATGTGCAATACTTGGGTTATCATGTTTTTAAGGTAATGTTAGCGTTGAATATACATTCAATGAAGTTAGTAAAATGAATTTCATTTAACAAAGTAAATTTACATATGATATATTGTCTGCCTCTAGGAATCCAAATCTTATGATAAGCTAAAATAAATTAATAGAATTGATTGTATTTAAAAGGATTTGCAAATCACCACATTTTTGATGTTGGTAGGTTTCTCTATTTATAATATTGTATACAAGCTGTACATCTACAATAAAGGGAAAGAATCAATCATCTCCTACAATTAAGAGAATCTCGTGAGTCAATGGTGGAGGAATTACAGGGATTCTCAATACCCCCGCAAGCTAAGCGTGGGATTGCAGCCGACGCGAAGCTTGGAATGGAAAAAGGTAAATAGCGGCTTTGAAACACTTTTGGTGAAGATATCGGCGACCTGCAAGTTAGACGGAACATGTTGAGTGCAAAGGGTGCCAGCAACAACAAGTTTTCGTAAGAAATGGTAGTCAAGGTCGATGTGTTTGGCACGCTTGTGAGAGACAGGATTCGAGCTTAAGAAAATCGCACTCTTGTTGTCATAGAGTAATAGAGGCTGATGTGTGATAGTGACCTTAAGATCTCGTAGGAGATGAGTAAGCCAGAGAACCTCAGCAGCAGTAAGGGCAAGAGCACGGTATTCGGACTCGCAACTAGAACGAGAAACGGTAGGCTGCTTTTTGGCACTCCAAGAGACAAGATTGTCCCCAAGATAAATGGAATAACCAGAGGTGGAGCGTCGAATATCAGGACACCCTGCCCAGTCAGCGTCAAAATAGGCCGTGAGACCAGTAGAGGATGATGCAAAAAAGGTTAAGCCAAATTGAAGAGTGCCTTTGACATAGCGTAGAATACGCTTGATGGCCTGAAAATGTTCTTCAGTTGGAGCATGAAGAAATTGACTGACAGAGTTGACAGATTGAGCAAGATCCGAGCGCGTGATGGTCAAATACGGCAAGGCGCTAACTAAAGAGCGATAAAGAGTAAGATCTGAAAAGGGTACACCAATAGAAGAGAGGCACTGAGATACAATCATCGGTGTAGCGATAGGCTTACAATCAAGTAACTGAGCACGAGCAAGGATCTCATGATCATACTTGGTTTGACTGAGAAAGAGTCCATCCAGAAGAAAAGAAGCCTCGAGGCCAAGAAAATAGCTCAAGGAGCCTAAGTCATTGGGGGCAAATTCCGAGTGCAACCGCTGAATGAAGTGGTTTAGAAGTGCTGAGTTATTCCCGGTAATGATGATGTCATCAACATAGAGCAACAGATAGATGAGATCGGCGTGCCTACTGAAGACAAATAGGGACGTGTCAGCACGACTGCAAGAGAAACCAAGTTGTGAGAGAAATGTACTGAAACAGTGAAACCAGGCCCTCAGAGCTTGTTTTAAACTATATAGAGCTTTTTTTAATTTGCATACATGAAGAGGATGTCGAGGATCAACATAGCCAGGAGGTTGTTCCATATAAACATCTTCACAAAGAACACCATTAAGAAAGGCATTCTTGACATCAAGTTGACGTAGGGGCCATCGATTAGACACGGCAAGAGAGAGAACAACCCTGACGGTGGAAGCTTTGACCACGAGACTAAAGGTGTCAGTATAGTCAAGTCCAGGAAGCTGTGTGTAGCCCTGGCATCTAGGCGAGCCTTGAACCGATCAATGGAACCATCAGAATGATATTTGGTCCTAAAAACCCACTTGGATCCCACAATATTTGTATTGGGCGGTCGAGGAACAAGAACCCAAGTATTATTATTGAGCAATGCTGTAAATTCTGCATCCATAGCGGCAAGCCATGCAGGATTCTTAGCAGCAGAGAGAAATCCTTTAGGCTCGGAAGTACTGAGCAAGGCCTATAGAAGGGTCGGAGGTTGTACAGAGCTGAATAGAACCGGATGCTTGGGCTTGAAGATCCCAGCACGGGCTCGAGTGACCATAGAGTGACGAGCAGGTGGAGCTGGATTAGACACTGAGGTGGATGTATCAGATGCAGGGGAGGGAGCTCTAAAGATTGAGGGATCATGAGGCTCACGTGCAGTAGGATCCAAAATAGATGATGGATTAAAAACCTGCATGGGATCAGAAACAGTAGAATCATCACAGATGGTGCATGGACCAGGAAGTGACGGTGTGACATTGTTCACATGAAACGGAACCAGAGGAGTAGAAACGGAAGTGCATGGCTCTAGAAAGTTAGATAGAACTAACTCCGAAGAGGGATGTGCCTGTGAAGAATCTAAAAAAGGAAAAAAAGTTTCATCAAATTGAGCATGCCGAGTAATGTAAATATGGGAAGTAGCAGAGTCCAAGCAACGGAAGCCTTTATGAGATGGACTATAACCAATAAAAATGCAAGGCAAACTACGTGGAGCAAATTTATTAGAAACATAATCACGTAAACAAGGATATACCCGACAACCAAAGGGATGGAAATGCTCATAATTAGGAGACTTACCATATAGAACCTCAAAAGGTGAAATACCACCAAGGATTGGCATGGGCAACCGGTTGATAATGTAAGTAGCAGTGCTGAAAGCATCAACCCAAAAATGAGTGGGAACATGAGAATGAAAGAGAAGAGCAAGACCTGTTTCAGTTACATGACGATGTTTGCGTTCGGCACGCCCATTCTGGGAAGGAGTGTAAGAGACGTGACATTTGATGATGAATGCCATTGTCCCGAAGATGAGATTGAAATCGATTACTGGTGAATTCGGCTCCTCCATCACTTTGAAATATTTTTATTTGTGTCGAGAGTTGATTTTCCACAAATCGTTGGAAGCGAATGAAAATATCAAAGAAACCAGACTTTAGTTTCATGGGGTAAAGCCATGTGAAACGCGAGTGGTCATCTATAAATAAGACATAATAAATAAAATTCGTATATGATTTAACAGGGGATGGACCCCAAATATCACAGTGAATTAGGCCAAGCACGAAATTAGATCTATTGTCGTTAGAAGAAAAGGGCAATCGATGACTTTTTGCTAATTGACACGTGGAGCATAAAGTCGGAGTCGGAAGCAAAGAAGTAAGAGATAAATGGCCCTTTTTATTCAATAAAGATATAGTAGAATGATTAACATGTCCAAGTCTAGCGTGCCATAAATCAAATGAGGCACGTAAAGATTTTTTAGCAAGAACAGAAAGAAAGGCCTGATTTCCACGTTCCAGCACATAAAGACCATTTGCTCGTTTACCGGTTGCCACTGCCTTTCCTGTTTGTCGGTTCTGTACAATAAATTGATCATTAGTAAACATAACAGTGAATGGAAAATTAGTTGTTAAGTTACTAATGGATAAAAGATTTTTGGTAAGATGGGGAGCAACAAGCACGTCTAGCAATTGAATATTTTGAGAGGGGGAGACACTACCAGTGTGGGTAATTGGAAGAGAGGCTTCATTGCCTACAAGTACACGATCTTTACCAGAATAAGGTTCGGACATGTCCAGTTTACCCAAGTGAGGGGTCATATGTGCTGAGGCGCCTGTGTCCATGTACCAATCAGATTTGGCATCAGTTGGAAGAGAGCAATCAGTAGTAAATGCTTCAGCAAGTTGAGCATCAGCTCGATCATAGCGATTTCAACAACGATTAGCGGTATGGCCCTCGATTTTGCATATTTGACAACGGGGATTGTACTGACGACGACCTCGACCAGGTCCACTGTTTCGCTGGTATCCACCACGACCACGAAACTGTTTGGAGTGACCACTACCGCGAGAGTTGGAAGAGGAACCATGGATGGTGTTGAACGCAGCAGGGGCAATAGGGGATTGCTCAAGAGATTTTTGAAAAATTGCAAAACTTTTAGCCTTAGAAACCAGATCGGTGAAAGGGGGAAGGGGTGTAGGCGACATTTGGGCTGTAGAAAAGGTGGAGAAATCAGCATCCAGCCCCCGAAAAAACCAATGAGATTTGTCTGTACCATCAACGGGACGACCCATTGCCGATAGCTGATCACATAATGCTTTGAAGGAGCGAGAATATTCAGAAACGTTGCGGGTTCCTCGTTTGATTAATTGCAACTCATCTTTGAGATGAAGTTCACGTGTCTTGGAACGATGGCTGAAAGAATTTTCCAAAGCAAGCCAAACGTCTCTGGCAGTACCCAGACCAAGCACCTCTGCCATAACTTCTTCTGTGAGGGTGGAAAGAAGCAAGCTGAGTATGCGCTGGTCTTGGAGTTTCCAGTCCATGTATTTTTGGGTTGCTGTAGAAGAATCATCAACAGGGATGGGGTTTTTGGCTGGAGCAATGATGGACCCATCGACATAGCCAAAAAGTCCCTGGCATTCAAGAAGTGGGATGAGCTGATTTCTCCAGAGAAGGTAATTTGAGGAAGATAGTTTAATTGTCACCATATGAATCATGGTGTTGAAGGAGAGAAGGGAATTGGAGGAATCGGCAACCATGAGGATCGGTGGGAGATTGAACCCGTACGGCTCTGATACCATAAAAGGATTTGCAAATCACCACACTTTTGATGTTGGTAGGTTTCTCTATTTATAATATTGTATACAAGCTGTACATCTACAATAAAGGGAAATAATCAATCATCTCCTACAATTAAGAGAATCTCGTGAGTCAATGGTGGATGAATTACAGGGATTCTCAATAGTATTAACATTATAAACGATGTTGAACATAGTCCAAATTTAATGGGAAGGTCAGATGTATTCAGCAGCCACAACTATAGCATGGAAGTAGGACATAATATGTAGATCTTTTTTGGATCAGTATTATTGACAAAATATAGTTATTATTAGATCCTAGTAAATTACTATTTGCCTTTATACTTTGAACATGCTGAGCTATAGAGGAAAAGAAAAATAGCATGTGGGAGTACCTGGATATTTATTGCAAATGCTGTCAACATGTGATAATTTGGTTCTCAGTTTTGACAATGATTATCGCAGTCGTATTTATTATTAATATTTTTTTTTCTTCTACATAGTACTTCGAGGTAGCAAGAATAAAAGTGCAAGTCTGAAATAGGGCACATGAAGTTCACAAGAAATTAAGGGCATTTAGAAGAATCTCCAGTTGCCATTATTAAAGCAATTTTTTTGTGTCCGCATCAGAAACTAAATACTTGATACAAGTTGAAATGGGTGGTCTACTCAATGTGATTTTCTAGATCCTTAAAGAACTTGAGTTTGTAGAATAACTTGGACGTTCTGCATTACTTATTTTTTATAAATGTTAGTAGTTCTCAATGATCGAGTCGTAGTATAGCGAGTCTTCTCGCCATAGTTGAAAAGTCATTGGGTTTTTCGTAATGTTGGTTTATACTGAAATTAGGCATGAGATAGTAAAGAAACAAGAGCTTAGTTAAGTAGTTCTAATATCTTCAATTTCTTATAAGGAATGAAACTATTTTACTGGCTTAATTAGTAAATCCTTCTTTTGTTGGTAGGTTTTTAACAACTGCAACGCACTTCTTTCAAAAAAAGTGTCCCATTGAGTTATATCATCATCTGTAAATTTTTATCTATCAACATGACATCTTGAAGACGGACTTGGGTACCAAAATGAGTCTGAATAATTCGTTTTTGTCACACTTCTATAACAACACCAACGACACCTGCAATAAGAACAAAAAAAATCCATGTGATGTATTGTATGTATTAAATGCTAGTATAAACAGAACACTTGCGAAACATTACATGAAAATATTTGTTGTAAAGTTTGTTCGTAGAATCCTTACTTATATTTGTGTTCTTGTCCATATGACATTCTAGTGCATGAAATTGAGTGAGCTCGTATTTGAAAAATAAGAAGTCTTAAGTTATTTTCGTTGAACTCTTCAACTATTGTTCTTCTAGTTATACTCCATTTTTTTTCCTCGGGGGTGTACTTTTAAATTTACTTTTGTTATTTTTGACAGTTGCGTTTGAAATTATATATGGCTTACCAATTGTCAATTGGTCGGCAAAGATTGTAATATTGGCATCATACATTGTAGCTGTAACTGTGTTATCCCCGTTCAATGTCAAAATGAGATGGACATGTGAATATGAAATACACTACAACAATTTATACATTTTATAACATTTAAATATAACATTCTTTTTGATAATGCTATAAATTAAAATTAAATTTTATCTAAATATAATATAATAATATTTTTTTAAAGGCCACCAAATCAAAAAGCCTGAAATCCTTCCCTCCATATTTTACCAAAATCTTACATCCCGCTTTTTCTACCCTAATTTTTTTCCCACAATTTTCATCTATACTTTTCTCTGCCTCTCTATCATTCTGGACGAATTCACCAGTTCTGCCTCTCTATCTCTTCATCTTCAAGTGTAATTTAACAATTTTTCTTCTCTGCCTCTTTATCTCTCTGTCTTACTGTATAATTTTTTTTTTCAGAAAATCCCTCCAAATAGCAACGAATTCATCCTCAGATTTTCATCTGATTTCCATCATCTTTGTTTTGTAGTGATTTTGGCTACAAAAAGGGATTATCTTCAACTCCAATCTTTGAGGTATGTCAATCATTTACACCCTTCAACTCTATTGGGCTCAATTTCGTCTATTATCACAGTCATGGATTTGATTACGTTGTGGGCAATGTAAAAGTATTAAACTGAAATGAAATAATTTTTATTTGTATTTCATATGATATGATGTCTATGCTAACAGAGATTCTTTCAATCCTATTGTTTAAAATGGGCCTGAAGAAGAAGCAAAATTTGTAATTAGGCGGATACAGAAGGTGATTTGTTAGGTAGACGATGCCTTAATTCAATTCTCAATTCTAAGTAGTCATTGCATGTAGTTACCTGCAAATCCATGGAAATGAGATTTTGATATCAAACTATAGAGTTACGTGCAGTTTTGAGTGTTTGTCTTCCTGCAACAATAAGCTTCGCAGACCAGTTCCTTTCTGTTGTAGTAATTTGTGGGATAAACTTGTAAGTTGCAGTCTAATTGGTTTTTGTAACTTGCAAGAAAATTAAGTTGAAGTATAAAAAGTTGTGTTATGAATATAAAATTATAACTCATTAATGTAAAAAATGAAGAAAAAAGTTGTAGAATGGAGATGAAAAAAATTACCAGTAGCAAATTGAAGTTATGACTCAAGAAGTGTAAGTACGATTGTAATACGTTTATGTGGTCACAGATGTGAAAGAAGGAAACATTGTGCTTAGCTATTTATAGAAGATTTATAGAGGAAGCCTATATATATATATATATTTTTTTTTTTTTTTTACTTTTCAATATTTATTCGAGTGTTCGCATGTTTCTATTTGAAGTATATAGTCATAGTATTTATAGAATACTTGGACACACTATTTGAGTGTACACAGGATAAGGATAAAAATGCTAATGTGGCGTAATAGTTACTTGCTTTGTTACCATATGCATTGAATAAAACAAAAATATTTAATTAGTGAAAATTGAAATTGTATTTACTTTGTTTAAAATGTTATTATTTTGTTTAATAATAGAAAAGAAATCGGAATATTTTTTTGTATTTTTATGAAGTGTTTAAAATGCGTTGGTAGTCTAAAAAAATTTACGGAGCTAAGATATGATGAAGTGAAGAACGGGTTCGCGAAAATGTAATAAATTTTTCATAAAAGGAATAAATAATAAATGTAATGAGAATTTATAATTTATTTAACTAAATGAAGATGTAGTGATGAGGACTTTATAACTTGTAATATTTGAATTCATATATGGTTTTGTGTATTGAAGTTATGTGGATTAAAATGAGAAGAAAATTAAGGTAATTGAACTAAAAAATAATATGAAAGTTATTAATAAGTTTACTTAACAATTAATCATGTTGGTATATTAAATTATTAGTAAATGAGTCGTGAAGTTCAATTGTTGAAAAGTATTAATAGCCATGTGTCGTTCGAAAATATCTATTGTGAGAAGGAAAGTTAGTATGTTGTAAAAAATATCTACTATTAAATATATATAAAGTTATAAAACAAGAATTAAAGATGAAGTTTTGTGATGAAGGGATTGTATGTGAAGTAAAAAGTACTAATTGGGCATGGGGCAATTCAAAAAAAAAAATATCTTTGTTATCCTTTGGTAGAAAAAATATGTTATCAAATATTTATTAAATATGTATAAAGTTGTAAAACAAGAATTATATAGGGAAGATTAGGCCACATACGGTAAAAAGGAAACTAATTAGAAAAATACACTTAAAATCTAATTATTTCTTTAATCACCGTATAGATTACGCTCTTGATGGGCTTAAATTCAGTTAAAACACAGGCAGACAATCCCTATTTGATTTTTCATCTACTAATTCTAATTTTTTACATTTGTTTCTAAATTGATTTACACTACCCACCCCTCACCATTGTTTTATCTGGTGCCCCATTCCCTAAAGCTCAGAGCTTCCATCGCCGTTGACTTCTCGTCGAACTATGCCATCGAACAAGGTGGTGTTGTGGAGCTACTACTTCAAGTCAAAGACCTTTCCACCGTCATTGTCAACTCCAAACAACCTATTCTCAAATACATCCAAAACACAGGCGAACCAACCAGCTTCGATTTTTCAAAGAGATTTTTGGTTCTGATAGAAATAAAATTTTCTAGTCTGATAGCTTGAAGAGCACCCTCTTTACGGCATTATATGATCTTCTCGTTACATTAATACGAGATATTTTCATGATTGTCCATGGAGAACGGGGAGGTTCTATACTGAGAAAAAATATTTTGGCAGATATACTGCAAATATGTTCTACATCTTTTCAATTGAACGATCCAAATCAGGTCACCAGTACATCATATCGTTTTTAATTTTTTTTCATTTGTCTTAATTCCATGTTTGTTTGACTATTTTTGTTTTTGTTTTTGTTTTTTTTTTCGTTTTGATTGTTTTCAGATTGATATCTTTGGGTTCCTTTATATGAGTGGCTTGTATTGTCAATTTGGTTTGCAGAGTGAAATCGGAGAAAAATTGCCAAATTTGCAGTTTGGCTTGGGGATGTTCTTGTTCATAGTTATACTTGAAGATTTTGTTCATGGAATAGTTGGATTTTGGTCATTCGTGTAAATATGGTGGAAAGAATTATTCCATCTGTACATCATTGTTTATATTATATATGACAATCCCTATGTGTGTCGAAATCTGACACGAATAAAAACCTACATATAAAGTTGAATTTACTGCTGTTCATAAATTAGATATATGAATTAGATATTATAGAGTCGTTTGTTGATTAAAACCTACATATGAAGTTGAATTGGTTGTTCATAGATAATTTGGCTCGTTTATATCTATCTACCTTTGATGATTTTAATTTGTTCGACTTTTTCCCTTTGAAATCATGATGTGTTCGACTTTTTTCCCTTTGTAAGCATTGCTTGTTCTTGTTGGTGTGCTTGAAGCTTATGATGAACTATAGAAAGAAATGATGTTGAATGCAATTGTGTTTGCATCTACGACATGGAAAATGAAAGAATTGTTAGTGTGAAACTTGACTTGGGCGAGGAAAGAATTGGGGAAGTGAAGAATTGGGTTTGTGTTAGGGAGGCAGAGTGAAGATTATATATGTTGTTTTGTATTGGGTTCTTTGATTGCATTGAGATTGAGATTGAGATGCCTTAAAACATCTATCATATTATGTGTTTGCCACTTTTTAAATTTTTGTCAATGTTCGTCACTTTTTTTAATCTTTGTCACTTTTTTAATATTTGTTACTTTTTTTGAATTTTTCTCACTTTTTTCTTTAATATATGTCACTTTCTTAAAATTTATATCACTTTTTGAACGACAAACATCATTTTTAATAAAAATTGTATATCGCATTTTAATAAAAGTAACATTTTTTTTAAATTAAAAAAAAGTGATATAATGTCACTTTTTTTTAGTGACAAACACAATGTCAATTTGGTGGTGGTCACTTTTTTTAGTGTTTATAACTTTTTTCAGTCACTTTCTTGATTTCTATCCCTTTTTTCGTAACAAATATCAATTTTTAATAAAAGTGACATTGTTTGTCATTTTTTAATAAAAAAGTAACACTTGACTTTAAAAGTGACAGTAGATCACTTTTTCATTGTCACTTCTTTTTACATAATCAGTATGTGGATTGACCTGAACGTGGTGATTATTTTAAGAANCACTTTTTTAGTGACAAGCATCAATTTTAAATAAAAGTGACTTTGTATGTCATTTTTAATAAAAAAGTGAAATTTAACTTTAAAAGTGACAATAATTCATTTTTTCATTGTCACTTTTTTTTTTTTACATAATCAGCATGTGGATTGGCCTGAATGTGGTGATTATTTTAAGAACATGATTACTGGTGTTACACAAATGGATGGTTCTATTTTGATATTTGTCACTTTTTTTTTTTATAGTTTTGTCACTTTTTTTAAAAAAGTAAAAAAGAAACAATTTCTATAAAAAAAAAGTGACATTGTGTCACTTTTTTTTATTTTACACGGCATTTTTTACTTCCTAAAAACTTTTCATATGATTTTTCAAAACATTTCTAGTTTTAAGAATATTTTTGTAAGTACCCCAATTAAATATGTATGGAGTGAAGTTTTGTTTTTTTAGTGGGGATTGACTCCTTTTGTTTTGCTGTTTCCTTACATCTCATATTCGTCAAATAAAAAAATTATAAATATTAATGTGAGTGTTTTGGAAAATTACTATGATTTGTAAACAAACGTGAGCCATTGTATTTTTTTTATCAATTTTTTTGAATT